>JAVTVY010047503.1:0-24661 GCA_036873755.1 Hanleya hanleyi | reverse complement strand
TTTTCATTTTTATTTCTTCAATATTTAGTTTTTTCATCTGAACTTTTTCGTGATCACATACCTGGTGACAATATTGCTTTAAGAGATTAAAGACAAATGTGCCAAACAGTGAAAATATTACCATTCCTGCTTTACAAACATGTACTTTCCTGATTTACATATACAATTTCAATATAACACAGTTTTAGAAAGAACCTATATTTCTCAGATGAATAAAAGAAAATATGTAGTACAATAAGAAGTTTTGGGTAGGGGCCATTTGGTGGGTAGGTAGGGTTACTCCAAACCAAGAATATTTTAATTTTGGCCTAATAGACATTAAACTGGTTCAAGTATCGATTAAGCAATCGATGGTTGGACCTGTGCGTACAGGCATTCAGCTTGATTAATACTCACTCTCTTAGTTTCTGGTAGCGATTCCTTGAAGAAGTAGTATACAAAGATAATATCCATGATGGACAGAGATAATGCAAATAATGCTGGAGTTGTGTAGAATTCTCCTTCTTGGCTCCGTGCCCGGGTAGCAAAGAATGCACCGATCAAGGGACCCAGCAGAAACCCAATGGAAAATGCAATACCAATAAATGCCTGCAATTAACGAGAAAAGACATAAAGGTAAATCCCTTTAATAATTCAATCACAGGAAGTGAAATTTACCCACTATGAAATATGGGGGTGATTATATTTATTAGAACAGAAAGTTGACAAAATTATTCAAATCCATGCATTGAATTATTATATGGATTACCATAGACAAAAATATAAATGCTGATTATCAAATTAGATATTATCAAATTAATAGTGTCAGCAAAATAACTGAAGCTGCTTAAATTAAATCTGATATACAATAGATAATTTAAAATGATTGTCTTTGATGACGAGCTGGTTTAGACCAATCACTATTGAAAAATGATTCGGTCAGAAACACTATTAAAATCAACGGGATGGTTCAGAGTGAATGAATTATTGGAAGAATTTAAACTGATTGAATTTTTGGAATGGTGCAAAATTTGAACTATAAATTAAAGTGGTTCTCAATAAAATCCCCAAAATATTGCTGCAGCAAGTGTTTAATTGGGCAACAGTTTGAAATAGGATAAATGAGACCTCTTCAAAGCTTTCTTAATGCCGGTTTCCAGGACATTTAACAGGCCTTAAAGGTTTTCTTCATGGACTGGAATGTTGAAACTATCAGTCTAATTACTTCTTCTGATTTTACTTGAAGTATTTTGTCTTCCAGAAGCTTTGGAAAAGTGCGCCAAAGTTGTTATCTCAATTTAAGAAATGCAATCAGTATTGCTTATCTGCCCTTGCTTGACACTGATTTGTGATGTCACATCAGACCACCATGGTGGACATCAATACTAGTAACGTTGAGCATTGGGGAGGCTGATGTAATGTCACAATCAAGGAAAGATAAGCGATGACAGTTTGCAAATCAGAATTCAGCTGGGCTGCATTTCATCTTAAAGCTTGCATTCTGAAAATGGCATACAATTGAATGACCCAGAGCCGATTTCTTACTCCAAGAACTGTATAACCATACAGACTTTTCACCGAACTCCTGAATAGGCCCACAGAGACTATAACAGGGCATGGATTTATCAGCCTCATCAAAATGCAAGGGATGATAAAACAGGACTTACCATACCACGTCCCCTTGTACGTGGAGAAGAGACGTCTGTGATCACAGCTGTACTCAGGCTTATGTTTCCTTTACTAATTCCACCTACTATTCTGGCTAGCACGAACAATGTAAAGTTTTTGGAAAGTGCCCACAACACATAAGAGAATGCTATTCCAACCTGAAAAAAATATATGTGAATGGCATTAGGTTAATGGTCTAGAAGATTGGCACATATCAATACAATGTATTATGTTGGCAATAAAGAGGCATGAGGATAAAACAGATGTAACCAGAGCCAATAGACAAAGAGGTCACAGGAACACATATGCCCCTTCATGTACATGACAAGGGTCTTAATTACAAACATGGTCAATCTCAGCAACAAACTAAGGTTGATCAAATTTTCAAGGCTAAATTGTAGACCTCACAGGTGTCGACTGTGTTTCACCATATATTACACACAATATGATTTATTATATTCAGAATATGTCAAATCAGAACTGCCCAAGTTGCCTCGCTTCGCTTCCTACTTAATATGCAATATTTCAAAGACCTATATTACAAGCCGATCGCTAGTAGGTCATTGGATCAAAATATACTTGTTCTTCATTATTATGCTGAACTTGTTGGACAAGCTAAAGACTGAATCCTGCAAGTCCTGCTATAGACAGATGGGAAGAGGGGTACATTAGCCCTGAATTGAAGCATGTATACCTTATGGATATTACATGACAGTAGTAGATTTAGAATTTAATCTAAGGAGACTGAGTTAGCCCTCTGATGTAAGCGGAATGTTAAAGGAATAGTAACCTGTGAAAAAGTATGCTGCAATTTTTTGTTAAACGTGCAAAAGGCCATTAAACCTTGGACGGTGGCCCATGAGTGTCATTCTTCATTATTCATTCTTTTGAGATTTCTCAATGTTATAACTTTTCTTCAATCAAATACGTTGCTATATATAGTATGCAAACTATTATGATGACAAGACATCGATATAGACGTAGAACAAATCTGCAAGCCTGAGATGAACCAATGTTGTTAATGCACTGATAATGTAACGAGGCATGCTCAAGTATATGACATTTTTGCTGTATCTACCTGTGTACAGGTTGTAGAAGACCTTTTTGCACACGATAGGCTTCCTTTTGAAGTTGCATACAGACAAAGTTTGGTAAAATGAAAACATATTTTTTTGGCCCAATTGCACGATCTAGACCTAATTATGTAATCTATATACATTGTTGTTTAACCACTAAATAAGCAATAATGGTCCATTTTGAACCTTAAAAATATTTTCTTATGGATGTCTGCATCCCCTATTGAAGCAGCATAATGAAAAGGATTTTGGAGTTATCTACAATAATCGAAAAAATTGGAAAATGGAATGGTCGTAACAGACCACCATGCAAACACATACATTAAATGTGTTTTATTCGGTTAAAATAAATCGCAAAAACAAATAAAAAATACTTCTGGACACTGATGGTACCATTCTTTCATTTGCAACAATAATTTTTCCCAAGATTTACTTATCCTTTTATGAGCTAGACCTCCTATATGTTTTGGGGTGATTGTGATTTGTCCATGTACGACTAACCAATGAGAGCAGCATCATGGGTCTCCTGCCATAGACATCAGAGGCTGCCCCCATCACTGGAGCGGTGAAAAACTGGAGCAGCGAGAAGAGGGAACCAATCAAACCTGTCATAATAGAAAGACACTTATGATCATGATGATCTAAACAGCATTCATTTTTCATGGAAATTGTGACTGATGAACAAGCTGTACCTACACTGTCTGTATACAGATCTATGCCTCTCCCAACAGATATGGTAGAATAGAATGCTTCTGATTGGAGGCGTGCCCCCCCCCCCCCTCCAAACCCGCCCTCCCTATGCTTCAACCTGCACCACACAATGCTAGTTTATACAACATGACAAACATCCAGAAATATACATGTGCTTTGGAAAAGTACCCAGATACTGCATGATCAATATTCCACTAAAGCTCATGCAATTAAAATGGAGAACTAAATTGTTATATTAACATGTCTCTGAATCATCATCCCATTGTTGCCCAATAAACAAAATTATCCATATAAAACTGGATGTGCTGAACAGACTAGACTCCACATTAACTGAACCTGTAACTGCACTGTCCACAGCCATGGATGCCATTGGGGGGCTCGGAGCCCCAAAAGTATGTTATTTTCCCCATACTGAACAGCACACGACTGAACCTCCCAATAAGCATAGGAAATAATCCCCTCTGAAGAAATCCTGGCGACAGCTTTCGAGTTTGGAATTTATCTACATTATGTCTAGCAGCAAACCATTATTTGAAATGGTAATTTGTCATTGTTTAACCATGTAAAACATGACGATTGTGATAAATACCGCCAAATAGAACAGAATTCCATCTTGGTGTGTCGGGGGCTCCAACTAGTTCTCTAAACCCATGAACTGAATCCTGGAGGACTTGGTACAGGCCACCCTGCATAACATATAAGAATAACATAATTTACAAAATTTATTATCAAAGAATAACAGTAAGTTATCACAGAAAAAAAATATCATCTCAAAGTCGAGGTCATCATGTAGGCCCTACATGTGTTCAGGAAATACAGTGAAACCTGCATATACCCACCATGACTGGGACCAGATTGTAATGTCATTTTCACAGGGTTCTGGTTTATCAAGGTTCAAAATACTTTAAATGTAACTATTGGAGCCATGAATAACAGGAGGTATTTAGACATTGGTCAGTTTACCCAGGTGTTGGTATTCACAAGGTTCTCTGTATTTAGCTACTCTGTATTATTCAACACAAGCGGGTCCATAAACATATCAAGTACTGTCAAGATAAGTGAGTGAGTGGATATGATTTAATGTCGCTTTCAACTATATTTCAGTCATCTGTCAAGATAAGCATATCCAGGGTAGGTCAATTTTGGTGCACCAAATCTCAAATTTCAAAATTGACATCTCCAAATGCCTTTTTGATTGAGAAAGATAAGGCCCTCATTCGTTTTAGTTTAAGCAGTTATCTTTCCAGCAAAAACTATTTGCATAATATGGAAAGTCCCAGGGTTAATAAATCCTTTTCTGAATTGAATATTTCAATCTTCTAACTGATTATCGTGAAGGTCCTATATTTATTATTCAAGAGGTTATTTAAAGATTTGAACTTTCAAAATGGAAATCTGGTGCACCAAAAATGGACGAACTTGACAAAAAAAATTAATTATTTTTTATCAGAATATTGTTAAGCAGCAGCCATATATACCACCACAGGACACTAAAAAGTATGCACATCAAGTTTCAGATCGCTATTGTGAGGAAGTTGGGAGGTTTGTAATTTTGTTCAAACCTGACATATTCACATGTAGTGCACACTGGTTTGGCCTTAATATTTGGCAAATATCTGACAGCAGGTACAGAATGACACAGAGGGCTGGAGACATAATAAAAACATTAACTCAATTTAAGAATTCTCTGTCAAAACTATCAAAACAAGTATGCGAAAACTTGCATATGATGACTGCCATAATGGCCAAACAGGCAATTGGAATGAGATAGTTTTTACAGTACAGGGTCTACAGAGCAGTTGTGAAGGGAAGGGAATGTTGGGGGGGACTAGGATCTCGCTTATTCCATTATTACTTACTGTCCGTCTGTCCTTCCCTCTGACATTCTCCAGACATGCCTGACTGTATCCCCTGTTGGAGGCATCATACTATATAAAATTTACTTTTTCTTTCTATTCCTTGGAATGCTATCTGTGGAGGCCTCTAACACAGGCATCAAACTATAGCAATCTGACCAGTTACCAGGCCTGTAAAAATGGTAATTGATTGGGACTCACCTTATCCTGGTATCCATAATAATCCAGTAAAGAAGGCAGGAGAGGTAGAATTAAGGTGAAACCGAGTAAATCCAATATTAGAGAGAAGAATATAACGTAGACAGTTTTACTGGTGGCTTCTTCACCGGCCTCCTTCTCCTCCACCGGCCCCTTATCATCTCTGTAATTATTGTTCTTGTTCTTATCCGGGGAATTGAGCCGGTCGTTGTTTGTACGAGATCTGGTCTCCATTTTCAAGAATCCCTGCTAGTTGGTGTTAGTCAAACTGAAACAGAGAAATTTAGCAAATTTTATGTCAAGTATCATTTTAATTAACTCAATCAGCTGTCAATATGATCAATAGAATTTCATCCTGTATTGTGATATTTCCATCAGTTTATAATGACCATCTCAAGGCAGGTATAACCATGATGAACAACCAAAAAGTTCACTTTATACAGTATGATGGTACCTACCAATTACTCCACAAGTCTGAACAAGACACATGTACCGGTGTATTAAATGCAGAATGATCTCAATGGAACTTCGAATCAAAGCTTTTGCCCAGTCCTGCTGGAGTTGGGGGGAGTATGTACCGGTAGTGTGGATTTATACTGATGGGACGGTGTCATGATGCAAGAAATGATACATGGCAACCAATGATTGGGCAAGATTTTAACAATGTTGGTAAAGTCTCAGCCAATCCCAGCCTGAAACTGGAAAAAAATGTAGGAAGTGGCCCAGAGAACCATGACACTGACTGTGATATTCTCAGACTCCACGACTGAATGTTAATGTTGTATAAATTTAAATGTCAACCTGCCTCAAATTATCAACAACATCATATCACTGTGAAAGTTAGAAGCTCAGGATATAGTGAAAACAGCTGTCAAGTTTATCAAAGCGTGAGACAGGCTTTATTAGAGATATAACATGGGATACCTATCTAGCCACCACGGAAATGTTACTCAGAACAAAGTTGGTCCCCGATCACGACAGTGGCTGGATAACTATTTTGTCGAAAGACTTGATCTCATTTTGATAAGCTTGGCAGCTGTTTCCAAAACTCTGAGCTTTTGACCTTCATAGTCCATTCTTCGGCTGTTGGTAAAAGTCACGGTCTGTAGAATCGCAGATGCAGTGCTATGGAGTGTGACCACGTTTGACCTATCATACAGTTTAGTTGCGAATTTTTTTCTGTGAAATAATTTGTTTTGAATGTGGGTGAAGCTATATGGTTGGGCTTCATGGTTATCTAGATACTCCACAGCTTTAAAATGATATGTCCTATTGTTGGTGCTGCCTGGTCAGTCCTTTAAATATAGCAGGCCTTGCGTTTCGACGGGTATCCGGGTATCCGATACTCGTGGAGATACCCGTTCATTCGCTTCACGGGAATCTGTTTGGATACCCGTAAAATAATGTCTGGGGAAAATTTTGTCTATCAAAAAAACCATATTCGGCTTTAATAAACGATAGTTTACCTAGAAATCATCGACCGCAGGCTTTACAAATGGCGGAAGTTCATATTTTTACGACGTCTAAGTGGGCGACGAATTATGGCAGCTGCGTGCATTCTCTTGTACTGGGCGATTTTCGTCGTATCATCTGTAGCTACGGGCATTTACACAAACAACCGTGCATAGGAGAATGCAATTGCGGAAACTATCGTGTTATGGTCGATGTTTACAAACGGTAAACATGGAGGACACGAGAGGGCTTGATTCCAATCTGCTTGAAAATGTCGAAAGGAAAGACAATATCTGTACAGGCTTACAACGGATGGCCAGATAATGTAAAGGATGGTTTTGTCTTCATACATAACGACGAAAACACGAAATTAACTCATTATAATCCCTGAAGTTAGTGCTGTGGTGAACTTCTCAAATGTGTGTTCATTGGAATTGTTCGTAATTTCTTGACTTATATCACTCAATTTTAAGTTCATATTGTGTGTTTGTTCAATTCATCAACATATTTAAGTTATATGCTAGGTGTCATGAAGATGGTATTACTATATATGCAGCACTTAAGTATAAACATTCGTAATGAATGAAGTCAGAAGCTGAGCTGGTGACCCGTGACATTCATAGTGAGAGACAGAGCTATTTTTTAGTCCATAATGAGAATATAATCAAGGTCCATAACCTTAAATCGAAAATTTTGAAGTGACTCCAAATTACAGCTCCAAATTAAATTAATTGAAGGAGACAATCCTTGACACAATTTCATAAATCATGCTGCATGTTATTGTGGTTGCTCAAGAGAAAGTTTATCCACTCATCCTATCACAGTAAAATTGACAGTTGATTGAACGGTCAAATATCAGCTCAGTGAATCGAATGGCAACACAGCGGTGGGGAACAACATGATGTGAGAATCAATTATCCTATTAACAACAGTAAACATGAAAAGAGTACATAAATGTTTATTCCACTTTAATCTCCACACTTCAATTTTTCGTCACTTTAGTGGATACTGGTAGATACCCGTAAACTGAAATTGCGAGTATCCGTTTGGATACCCGTGAATTTCGACGAAAAGCAAGGCCTGTATAGATCTCAGATATTACAGAATCAATAGGATGTTCCATAAAAAGCTGTAAGATACCACTGTTTTCATCTCACAGTAATATTTTGATTGATCAGATAGTATCTTCAATATAGGTCTCAGATTTTACAGAATCAATAGGACTGTAGTTACTACACCTACAGAGGTTTTAGCCAAGTGGGCAGGCTTACCTAGTACTGGTTATTCCCCGAGAGAAACAGTCAGTTACGTCTTGTCCCCAGTCAGTCAATATCTTCTCCGAGTTTCTTCACCCAGCCCGTGAGCTATTCTCATTCGCTATTGGGCAATCAGCGCCCTCTACCAAGGGGAGACAACTCTATAATAAAGCACTTGTCTCCCCTGCATTAGACTGACCATAATGTTCGTTAATAGTCTATTACTGTCTAAACTGACAAGACAATGAGAAAACCTATTCTCACTACACCACCATTGTTTTTTATTCCTAGTAATGCAATGATCAGATATATCTAAGAAAAAAGTGAAAACTATTATTTGTTTGGCTTACAGATATGGTGTATCATAATATGCATTAAGAATACTAAGATGCCATTGTTTTCATTCCATAGTTATATACGGATCAGATATATCGTCAAAAAGTAACATGAGATTGATCTAATCAAAACCCCTCAGCTTTTCCCAAGTGATTTAGACCCATGTGTAGTGTGAATTAGGGAAGAGATAGAACTATGTGTGATGATCAAGCTAAAGGTAATTTACAATTTGCAGGATGTACGTATGTACCCATGGATGTATCAACAGATCAGATCTACAGTTCTGCAGATACAGTTAGTTACATTCAAGCATATAGGACAGAAACAGAAATTAATACCTGTAAAGGGGCATAATTCTGTAAAATATGGGCTGAGGGAGCCACTTTCGATAGGCATCTGACTTAGCACTAGATAATAAGTGTTAAAAATTTGGTGGTAGTGTCTTCAGTGGTTTTGCCTAAAACGCAGTATGGTAACGATCGAACGTACATGACGACGACAATACCCTGAGACCAAAATGGCTGAGGAGTAAGAATACAAGTAGATAAATAAGTTTTCAAAATTTAGCACCTGTGAACACGGATCTTCAGATATAACTTGTACATTCAACTACAGATCACAAAATCAGAGATTATTACATCCGAAAGGGGTATAACTCAATAAAATACGGGCCGAGACAACCCTTTTTTTTTGTAGCTATCTAGAATACATAAAAGTTTCCTCATAATTTGGTAGCTGTACCAAACACAGTTAATTATATATAACTGGTTACATTCAAGCATATATCACAAAATCAAAGATAACTGCACCCAAAAGGGGGCATAAATCTGTAAAATAATGGCCGAGGCGAGTAATTTTTTGTTAGCTTCTAGAATACAACAATATAAATAAGTTTTCAAAATATACTAGCTATATCGAACAGAGTTCTGCAGATATAGTTGGTTACATTCAAGCATATAGGACAGAAACAGAAATGAATATATCTGTAAAGGGGCGTAACTCTGTAAAATATCAACCGAGGGGAGCCAATTTCAATAGGCGTCTGATTTAGCACTAGATAAATAAGTGTACAGAAGTTGGTGGTTGTGTCTCAAGCGGTTTTGCCTAAAATGCGGTAACGGACGGACGGACATACGGACACTAGGACGTACATGGCAACGACAATACCCCGAGGCCGAGGGGTAATTTGCATCACTATCGAAGATGAAATACATGTTCTTATGAATTGTCCCGCTTATGCAGATGCTATGAGTGAATTATTCCGTACTGTTGATAATGCAGTTAAAAATTTCCATGCTCTCCAGGAATCTGCTAAATTTATATACTGTATTTACTTAGTAATGATGATGTTACTGTATGTAGAGCATTGGCTGCATTTCTATTTAAATCCACTCATGACTAAAGAGTAAGATTCCTATTCAGGTCACTGATGCTTTCATATATTTTGCAATTCAATTACCGTGTGTCATTTTGACAAAATCATGATATCGGATATTCGTGTATTTAACGTTTCATTGCGTGTCTATACACTGCTCGGGTGTGCCGGTCGTTGGGCAGGCGGCTGGACTGGCCCCTGTCTCCCACTCACCCCGGTGATATGGTTCACCCGGGTGGTTCCTTGGCCCAGGTAAGGGTGACAGTGTGGTTGTCGGTAGGAGATGGGAATGGAGCCATCTCTGGCAGATCGCACCCCCGTGGGTCAACGCCGTGGCAATGGAGTCATGTAATTCATTCATTTCTTGTTATTAATCATATTAATCATGGGGGGAGAGATAAATAATTGTATGCTCCACGTGGGCGCCTGATTTGGCAATAAATAAATTCTATTTTATTCTATTCTATTCTATGAACGTTTAAAAAGGGAGACAACTCATATTGCTTTAATTCACAGTTGATTGTGAACAAATAGTTCACTAGTTTCTCGCATTTTTTCACACAGTTATCACTCATTAGATGTCATATACGCTGGGTAATTTATTAGTGTTACCGGGAGACTAATCTTGGCAGCTTAGCGCCGTCATTTGATGGAAACATTTAATGGTGACTGGCCGAAAGACCTCTCACCCACTGAGAGAAAAATTCAAAAGGTGGCAGATGCCCAGATGTTGGTTGCCGTGATAAACAAAGTAGACCAAGACTCTTCTGTAAGTGTGATATTCGTTGGTCATTGGTGGTTGGCCTGTGCAAAGCACCTCCTTACGGCCAAGAGGCACGAAATATGCGATGCGAATCAGCGGAGGAAGAAGGAGAGTAAGGACGTCAGTGATACAAGCTGTTTATCATCGTAGTATTGCAGTTACTGCACTGAATTCAACAGGAATACCAGCATCCATTAGTTCAGAAGAAAGAATAAATGCCGCCATCGATTTATTTTGTGTACAAGTAAAATTAATTTTTACCTGCCACATGTGGCAAGTATGTTTTTCAAAACATTTCAACCCCTGACTGTATATTATATTGTAACTACCCTGGTCACAAGGGCATTCTAAGGGTAATTATAAAGTTGTGGTGAAATACTGAAGGATAAAATTATTTTTTTTTAAATAAATGAAATATATTGAACTGATGTTCGTAAGATTTATTTAATTCAGAGCTCTGTCAACTTGGTCTTTTTCATCATGCAACTATACTCCAATCCACTTTATTTTCAATCCTTCAACCACAAAAAATCATGTATTTTCAAATATTTAGGACTATGGTTTTGGCAAAAATGGACAGCTTTCGATCACTTAGCTGCTTAGGGAACAATATCATGTGATGGTAGACCCAAAATGCGAGCATTTTATAATGGACTAAAGTAAAGGTCACGAATACTTAGGGAGTTTACCGTAATCACTGAGGTAGTTTGTGAAAACTCATGCCACTTTGTAAGTCACGCATATTTACACTTTTTGAGAAGAGATTTTGTTGTTGTTTGTTTAACTTCGGGATGTTGGGGTTGGGGCTATTGTTTGTGGTACCGTACTAAACGGAACGAGGTCAATAATCCCCGAAGTAAATAGTAGAACATAAGCTCTAGCAACCTTTTTTAAACCGACAAAGAAACTTTTTTAAGTAAAGACTAAAGTTTTTGTTGTTGTTGTCGTTGTTGTTGTTGTTACTGTTCTTGCGATCACTAATCTGAGTGAGGTTGTTGCTACTGTTGTAGACATGTTCCGAATCTTTACCTGCCGTGATCTTGCTTGCTGTCGTCTTCAACTTCAGCCATGCATATATATATACATATATTCTGTCACACTGACAGTAGGTGTTTCACCCTCTAATCTGAGAGTGACACGACTAAAACTCAACTTCTTTATCACCGGGCAAGCATGCGGAACTTCCGCAAGAAGCCGAATATCCGGCTACCCAGTATGCATCACAGTCAACAGAGTACTGAGAGGGGCCCGAGAAGCGGGGAGATTCGTTTTTCTAGGCATCATTCGATGCGCGGACAAGGACATTTGAATGTTCCCCCTGCAGACATTTTCCCCGTGCGGACATATTTTCCCGTTGGACATTTTTCCCTTCGTATATATTCTTAGACTATGACATCATACAAATGTATAACAGATTTGTAATATTGACAAAGCAATTTGGAGCATATTTTTTTTTCTTATCTTTTATTACTTTATGTAATTTGGCAATAATCTAGTTAATAAATGGATATCACATGATAGTGATATCGATAGGCTAAATAAATATGTTTGATACATAACATACCCATGTCAACGATTTAGTGATCATACATGTTTAGGTTATTAACTATCACATAGTGATAAAATACATTTATGCGTAGAAATAATGCTTTCATAGGCGTGCTCAGTGGTTATTTTACGCACGGTTAGTGTGGGAAAGTTTATAAACCCCCCCCCCCCTCCCCCCGCCCTAAATTTTATAAACTTTCCCACACTGACCGTGGGTAAAATAACCATTGAGCACGCCTATGAAAACATTATTTCTATTCTATTGCACTACCCAAATTGATTATCATCAAATATCATAATGAAAGGTTGAAGACCGATTTTAAACTTTGGCAAACTTTCTCCCCTTTCTTGAAAAAACTCGTCCACTGATATTGATACAATGCTCCCGTCTCGGTTGGCATCGTGCCAATGTCAGTGGACAAGTTTATATGGTCTATTAAAAGGAGAGTTATTCTGTCAGCTGAGCCAGGCTCTGTGGAAACACTTGGATTTAGGTCTATTTGTGTCGCTTTGTTAATCAATTTCACGATGAAAACAGCAGTTAAACAAGAGAAAGAAATTCCATCTTGTAATTTATTTGTGTGTTCATTCGAATGTATGAAGCAGACGACCCTCTCCAACCTTGTGAAATAGAATATCCCAATGAACACCTGCACTTGACACATGTACATTTCACACAACCGTGCTAAAATACTCAATAATTGCACGGTTAGCAAGTTGTTACAGACACAAGTGTCCAAAAAAAAAATTGTTTGTTTTTTCTTCTGTTATTTGACATAATTAAAGGTTAGTACCGGTATATGTAAGTTATTAACTATCAGATCGTGCTGAATATTTTATGCATACCATACTGAGGTATTAAAATTAGCGATTAAAGGAGATGGTATGGCAAGGCGGGGTTTTTGCCCACAGCCAGCCGACCCATGGGAATGTACATTTCTTGTCGCCATCTGTCAATCACAATGCAAGGTACAACTTGTTGTCCGCGTCAGCTGTCAATCAACGGACTAAATGTTACAATGAAAAAAAGGCCATATGTTCGGTACTAAGGCGTTATTATTTCGCCACGTTGCAGTCGATTTTACATGCACATATTGGAGAATAAATACGCAATTTAGGCGAATATATTGCCGTTGTAACGGATAGCGACTGATCGTTCTATTTCAACGTTTGACTAGCCCGTAATGTCTACAGGTATCGTGTCATCGGTAAACAATATTAATTTTACTTTTAATTGGTTCATATTGATGATAGCCTAAAATCTTATTTCAGATATACAGAATGCAAATTTCCTTTACAAAAATGAGAATGAAGGAAATAACTTGTTGAGGTTACATATCCTGGGATTCGAACTCGGTAAAAGAACATTTCGAGGCGCTTGCGACATACGAGAGACTGTAACAGTGTATTTTGTCACTTTAATCTACTTACGAAAACTTCAAACGTTATGATTCATAACTTTTCATTTTTTAGTATGAAGGACTCCTTGGACCAAAAAGATTTTCCAGCAGTGTGGATATAATGTTACCGCACAAGACCATGCAGGTTAAATGGCGTTTTGGTCCAAGGGGTCCTTCGCGTCTAAATGCGTGTTGGAAGGACTCGATTTAGACCCTTTTTTCACAAAATAGCACAGGCTATAACTATAATAATAACGCAATCACACTATAACTTTCACATTTTGTGTACTTATATTTTCTCTTGCCGTTACATTAAAACACAAGTATTTTCAGGACATTTTATTTTTTCGATTATAACCGCACCACGTATAGGCCAAAATCCCGCCTTATCAAACCATGGTCTTCGAAAAAACGATGTGAATATTATCATGTTTGCCACAAAATATCACCCAACAATGTCTATTTTGTCTTAATGAAACTATGGAGTATTCTCTGAAATCATATAAAATTTATTAGAAGTCATAAAATAATGACAAGATAATCATCAAAATGATTGTTTTTTAATTACAACTTTGTTTCAATTTTTTACTAATTCATACAAACTTTGTTAACAGTATCTTGAAATATTTAGGGAGCAAGAAATCATGTTAAATTAAGCTTAAAGAAAATAATTTTTTAAAAAAACAAGAAATTACAATTTGACCATCATGGAGATGTACAACAAATGATATTCAAACGGCCGCGTCCGCTTCAGGTCACTTCAGTAGTATATAGCGAGTAAAAGCCCTCAGGTTGACCTCAAAAATTTGCATAATTTGTGGAGGAAACGTGGAGGAGAGGTCAAGTGCACTATAGTTCCGGCAGAATGACCAAAAAGCTACCTCCAACACAGGAGAGTTCCAATCGTTGCAGGGAATGTATTCATCCGCGGTGATGCGGTCTGGCGGTGATGCGGTCGCGGGAAAAAGCTTCCGCGGAGAAAAAGTAGTAGACTTCAAATACGCTGCATGGTCCGATTGGGTCGAGTGAGGTATCAAAGTGAAGCATTCGTGAAGGGGCATCCAGTCATGGGTGGGTGTATGTAAAATTAGGATTTTTTCCCGAAACTATAAAAAGACGCATACACACACACGCGTACACGCAAGCACGCACACACGCGTACACACACACTCACACACGCGTACACACACACGAAAGCACACACACACACACAGACGCATACACACGCACACGCGTACACGCAAGCATACACACACGCACACACACCAACACACACACGCACGCACACACACATACGCGCATACACTCATTGTGCATTGCGCCGCAAGGTCAATAGTGCTCGAAATGCGCTTTTATACTACTAATCCATCCTTCACTGCCCCCATAATACCCACTTTCGCTACTACTCGTACTGATGACGTCATAGATGACGTAAACATCCCTCAAATCGTGGTCTCCACCACGGGAACTACAAGATGACACCCCACACGACGCATTGGGACCAAGGATGGTCCCTCTCTACACCAAATACCTTTCTTCACTTCCACAAAATGCCCACTTTCGCTACTACTCTTACTGATGACGTCCCCAATGACGTCACAGATGCTGTGGGCATCCCTCAAATGGGTATGTACACCCCGAGGGCTACAAAATGGCACCTCCCACGACGCATTCGGACCAATAGTGGTCCATCTCTACACCAAATACCTTCCTTCACTGCGCCAAAATGCCCACTTTACTTACTACACCCAACTGCGCATGCGCAGATTGACGCGACTTGCAATAAAAAAACACACCATTCTGACTCTACCCCACAAAAGCTTCACTTTGACACCTCCCACGACCCATTTGGACCAAGGATGGTCCATTTCTACACCAAATACCTTCCTTCACTTCCCCAAAATGCCCACTTTCGCTACTACTCCTACTGATGACGTCACCGATGACGTCATAGATGACGTAAACAGCCCTCAAATCGTGGTCTACACCCCGAGAGCTACAAAATGACACCTTCCACGACGCATTCGGACCAATGATGGTCCATATCTACACCAAATACCTTCCTTCACTGCCCCAAAATGCCCACTTTCGCTACTACTCCTACTGATGACGTCACCGATGACGTCACAGATGCTGTGGACATCCCTCATATCGGGATGTACACCCCGAGAGCTACAACATGACACCTCCCACGATGCATTCGGACCAAGGATGGCCCCTCTCTACCCAAAATACCTTCCTGCACTTCCCCAAAATGCCCACTTTCGCTACTACTCGTACTGATGACGTTACCGATGGCGTCACAGATGACGCGAACATCCCTCAAATCGGGATCTACACCCCGAGAGCTACAAAATGACACCTCCCACGACACAATCGGACCAAGGATGGTCCATCTCTACACCAAATACCTTCCTTCACTTCCCCAAAATGTCCACTTTCGCTACTACTCCTACTGATGACGTCACCGATGACGTCATAGATGACGGGAACATCCCTCAAATCGGAATGTACACCCCGAGAGCTACAACATGACACCTCCCACGACGCATTCGAACCAAGGATGGTCCCTCTCTACCCCAAATACCTTCCTTCACTGCCCCAAAATGTCCACTTTCGCTACTATTCGTACTGATGACGTCACCGATGATGTCACAAGTGACGTGGGCAGCCCTCAAATCGGGGTCTACACCCCGAGAGCTACAAAAGAACACCCCGCACGACGCATTCGGACCAAGGTTGGTCCATCTCGACACCAAATACCTTCCTGCACTGCCCCAAAATGACCACTTTACTTACTGCAACCAACTGCGCATGCGCAGATTGACGCGACTTGCACTTAAAAACACGCCATTCTGACTCTACCCCACACAAGCTTCACTTTGACACCTTCCACGACCCATTAGGACCCATAGCGGTCCATCACTACCCCAAAGACACACCCACATACCCCCCCAAAATGCCTGCTTTCTATACTACGGCCAGACTGCGCATGCGCAGAATATTGAAAACGGACGAACTATTAGTCCAGTCGGATGCTCCTCCACGAGAGCTTCAAAATAATACCTCACACGACACCATAGGATCATTAGGGCTCACCTAGACCCCAAAACGTCCACCCAGTATGGGCCTATACCCCCATAGCCATGCGGTATAGGCCTATGTGCTTACCCAGGCCTCGGTGAACTTTTTTCAAAAATGTCACCGTTTCGTTTCCAAGCAACCCATATCACAATGAACGTGTGTGAATTTCCCAGGTTGAACCTATACCCCCATATAGCCAGTATAGGACTATATGGGCTATATGGTACTTTTCCAAAAATTTCACCGTTTCGCTCCAGGACCCTTCCCATCGTGTTCTAAATGACGAGCCGTGAAAAACAAGACCAAACAACCCATATCACAATGAACGTGTGTGAATTTCCCAGGTTGAACCTGTACCCCCACATAGCCAGTATAGGATTACATGGGGCTATATACAGACCTCGGTGACTTTTCCCAAAAATTTCACCGTTTCGCTTCGAAACCCTTGCCATTGTGTTTTTCTCGGCGAGACGAGAAAAACGAGACCCCACAACCTATAGTAAAGCCCACAAAAAAATTGACCACCCCTCCCCCCATATAGCCAGTATGAGCCTATACACAGACCTCGGTGACTCTTCCCAAAAATTTCAGGCATTTCCCCTTATATTGTATTATACAGACCCCTATTGTGGGGGTAAAGTCCGTGTTCCGCTTTTTATAGTTTCGGAAAAAAATCCTAATTTTACATGCACCCACCCCATTGACTTGATAGGCAGGCCCCGATAAGCCCGGAGACCGATATTAGCCCTTTTGGCTAGAGTTGATAGGAGTTTTCCCCTATTTTAGGGGTAAAGTCCGTGTTCCGCTTTTTATATTTTCGGAAAAAAATCCTAATTTTACATGCACCCACCCCATTGACTTGATAGACAGGCCCCGATAAGCCCGGGGACCGATATTAGCCCTTTTGGCTAGGGTTGATAGGGGTTTTCCCCTATTTTAGGGATAAAGTCCGTGTTCCGCTTTTTATAGTTTCGGGAAAAAATCCTAATTTTACATGCACCCACCCCATTGACTTGATAGGCAGGTCCCAATAAGCCCGGGGACCGATATTAGCCCTTTTGGCTAGGGTTGATAGGTGTTTTCCCCTATTTTAGGGGTAAAGTCCGTGTTCCGCTTTTTATAGTTTCGGGAAAAAATCCTAATTTTACATACACCTACCCATGACTGGATGCCCCTTCACGAATGCTTCACTTTGATACCTCACTCGACCCAATCGGACCATGCAGCGTATTTGAAGTCTGGGGACTACTTTTTCTCCGCGGAAGCTTTTTCCCGCGACCGCATCACCGCCAGATCGCACCACCGCGGATGAATACATTCCCTGCAACGATTGGAACTCTCCTGTGTTGGAGGTAGCTTTTTGGTCATTCTGCCGGAACTATAGTGCACTTGACCTCTCCCCCACGTTTCCTCCACAAATTATGCAAATTTTTTAGGTCAACCTGAGGGCTTTTACTCGCTATATACTACTCACTTCAGAAATCCTCGACATAGTCGGAAGCAAGGCCTATACGAGCCGCTTGTAGGCCGCTTCAATACCTTGCGTCCTACTATAAGAGACAGCCTTATAGACAAATATATGAAGCAATTGAGGCCATATATTCAAACCAAAATGCAGTTTAACTGTACGCCCTGTCAGTACCGATATTGACATGCGAAAAAATGTAGATAAATGATATGAATTTAAATATTCGATGACTGAAACAAAAACTGTTATTCACCTTCTCCAGATACGGTTTTTTGCATACAGGGTGCAAAGGATCAATCGTAAATTTAGAATAATACATAGCTTAGAAATTTTGGTCAAACTTCACACCTGTTAAATTTGAGTTGAGGAGAACAATGTTCCCAACAAATTTTCAAGAAGCAGCCAGGTAAATACCTCCAGTAACACAACAACACCGTGGCGTCGTCACATCACACAATACAATCAAATTAGCCGAAAGGAACACGAGTGGCCGAAATCGTCTCCATAGAAAGGCGTTCATTTAATCAAAACCTCTATACTGGATGTCGGGATATTGCAGTTCATTGATTTGGGGATTTTCCTATAATATTTGGCATTTTTAGATTTTCGCATTTCATCAACATGGCCTTTCCTTGGAATTTGAGAACAACGTCAAGTACTAAATAAATAAATAAAATGCAAATATAAACACAGTAAATTGATGCTCCCCACTTAAGGTGGATACATCCTCGTTCAGCTTAAACCTAATAGAGCCTCAAACTCAGAACGCATGTTCAGGTCTCAGTCAATGAAAAGTTTAAGAATACTAATACAGTTCAACACTTGCAATCCAGGGGTCACGCACAACCAAGATCATACTTCCAGATATCATTGAATATCACACGTGCACAATCAAATTTCTCGAATGTGATAACAATCGATCACAGTCAACTTAAATTCAACTCTTCTGAACAGTCCATTAATTCGCATTTAACTGTAGAAATGAACAAACTCACATAATCCATGATATCCTTGAAATTCACACACTTATAACAGAGTTCAATGATATCCTTGAAAATTCACACGCGTACAACACCTTAAGGTAAATGCGATCTCAAGTCCACCATGTATGTCTGAAATCACAGTGAATGGCAAGTAGCAGTCCATGAAATAGCGCATCATCAAGGGAGGGTAACAATGGAGGAAATTCCACTGTTCTCTCTCACTCGCATTGTCAGAAAAGGGTTTCTTCAGGTTTCATGGCCCTCTATGCATATAATTGACCTTTTAGTCTGGTGGCTTAAGGTCAAGATCGTGACTGCCTGGAATAAAGCACCATATTTTTCACAGAGGCTAATTTGGGCATAAAGAATGATCTCAGAAGGGGTGCCCATTTCTGCAGGAGGTGGAAGGCCCTTAATTTGCATAAATACCATATGGCCACCATAATACATAGAGTAGCCTCCTGTTGGCGACTATTTGACAGCTTTGAATCGCCTTTTTACGCGAGATTGGTTTTCTACAAGCCTGACTGACTCAAGAAGAAAATAATAACGATAATTGGAAACTTTATTACCCGTTGAATATCCAATATGACCGCCAGAGCGTCACCAATAATGGTATTATTGCTATACACATGTATGTGTGTTTGTATACATGCTAATATATATCATATATATTTACAAAGGCTTCATTGAGAGGTTTCTGTACATGTAGCTCTGTTATGATTGACTCGATCAAGCACGCATGAAGGTTATTGGCTATTTTCTTTTCTATAGATATCCGATATGGCCACCAGCGCCCATCCTTAATGCCGATTTTCGGTACTAAAAACAAATGTTTCGAAGGATGAAACTTCAGGTTATTGTACATGCCACGGTTGTGAACTACATCAAACGTTGCCAATTGGATTCTTCCCGGTTCCTTACATGTAATTTAGCATGTGTAAATCCAGCGGCAAAGGGAGTTACTCTTCCAACACCGTTGGAATCAGGCTAAAACTGTGCTAAGTAACTACCCTGAGGTAGATTTGCTTGTTTCGAGTTTCACAAACAATTTCTATATTACACAAAGAGTTGTCGAAAGGTCGAGTTGCTGGTCCCTTCTCAACTCATTTTGACAATAAGGTTTGTACTCCATTAGTCTTAGTCCCCAGAAAGGAACCTAATATTATTTGGGGCTCTTGGTGGCCGAGTTGTCTAAGGCGCATCGCTGGTGATCGCAAGCCTCACACCACCGAACCGGCACGGATTCGAGCCTCGCTGTTGCATGCGTGAAAATTTGACAGTTACATGCCGACGAACCGGAGGTGGTTCTCTTCCCGTATCCCAGCTTCCTCCATCATTACAACTGGCTGTCACCATATGAGTGAAATAACCTTGAGTGTAACATTAAACCAAATCTCCCCTAATACCTTTAAGGTGATAACGATTTATCTTTCCCTGGAACCTCCGCCTTGTCTATTAACGGTGCGATTCAACAGGATCTAAATGCTATGTTGAATACGTAGACATTAGATGTCGCGATTGCACTAGTTTAAAAACCACTAAAGCCTGATGGCAAAATCTGTTTAGATGATGCCTTCCGCATCATACCTATCGAGCCAGCGATTCACCCTTATTGGGGTTTACCGAGGGCGACAAGTATTTTTATGATCGGTGCCTCTCGATGGGATGCTCTACATCCTGTAAGATATTAAAGAGCTCAAGTCATTCTCTGCAATCGGTTATGGCTACAAAATGCGGCATATCAGAGGTGATTCACATACTGGACGACTTCATGTTCGTCGGTGCAAATGACGCTAGCCACTGTCCTATAGCTCTCAACACTTGCACTTACTTGTGTAAGTATTTGGGCATTCCAATCAAGCATACTAATACTTACTACTCATCGACTACTATGGTTATGCATGGGATTCAACTGGACTCCAAAACTATGAAAGCACCATTTTCAGAAGACAAAATTCATAAACTGAAAAGCATGCTGGGTGAATTCTCGCGCCGCAAAAAGGTAACTCTTTTGGAACTGCAAATCTTACATTGGCTCGCACAATTTTGTCTGTAAAGTCGTCTGCCCGGCAGGGCATTTCTCCGCTGCCTGATAGACAAAAGATGTATCACAGGCTCACCACCACATTCGCTTGAATGGAAATAAAGCCTATGTTAATACCTGGCTTGTATTCCTGGAGTCTTCCAACGGAAAAATAATTTTCTTTCTCAAAATTGGGTATCCTCTGATGTTGTCAAACCAGATCAAACTGTTTCCGACGCTGCTGGTACTTGGGTTTGGCAGCTGTTTTTGGATCCTCGTGAATAGACCAAGAATGGCCAGCACATCTTGCCCACTTACATACCACGGTTAAGAAGTGCTTGCCGTGGAAATTTGGGGCCATAAACTGTCAAATCATAACGTTCTATTTCTTTGTGATTGAAATAATCACTCACCACAGTAGTAGGGAGCCGTGATTTCGACTCCCATTTTGCCGGGGGAGATAACTCTTGCATCCGCCAGGGGGCGCTGTTTCCAGGTTAAAGGTATAGGGGACGCCACATCGCCTTTCACCTCTGTGGCGTCTGTGGCGCCAGGGGCGCCACCAGCTCAAGGTCACGTGGAGGTCAAAAGTAGTTCCGGCAACCTTTAACCTTTGTATTCCTCCGCGGACAGAACGTAGTCTCAGTGGGTTTTTCCCACAATGTCGTGGGTGATCAAATTCTCCGGCATTCTCCGGCAATCTTCAGGGGCGAGAGGGGTCCCTAGTGTACCGATTGGGTTGTATGAGGTATCAATGTGAAGCATTCGTGAAGGGGCATCTGATGGGGTGGGTGTGGGGTTGAAATATCGTCATTCTGCGCATGCGCGGTAGACCAAGGGTATGGAAATAGACGTTTTGGGGTCTAGGGGAGCCCCTAGTGGTCCGATTGGGTTGTATGAGGTATCAATGTGAAGTCTATGTGAGGGGGCATCCGATGGGCTGGGTGTGGGGTTGGAATATGGTCATTCTGCGCATGCGCGGTAGACCAAGGGTATGGAAATAGCCGTTTTGGGATCTAAGGGAGCCACTAATGAGCCGATGGAGTCGTATGAGGTATCCATGTGAAGCCTGTGTGAGGGGGCATCCGATGGGCTGGGTGTGGGGTTGGAATATCGTCATTCTGCGCATGCGCAGTAGACCAAGGGTATGGAAATAGACGTTTTGAGATGTAGGTGAGCCCCTAATGAGCCTATGGAGTTGAGTGAGGTATCAATGTGAAGCCTATGTGAGGGGGCATCCCATTGGACTAGGGTCTCGGCCGTTGTCCACATTCTGCGCATGCGCAGACAGGGAATTCTGGGAAAAGGGTGTGGAAATAGACGTTTTAGGGTTTAGGTGAGCCCCTAATGATCCTATGGTGTCGTATGAGGTATCAGTGTGAAGCTGTCGTGAGGGAGCATCCGCCTGGGCTAGTGTGTCGTTCTTTTCACTAAAACTACCTCCGAACACAGAAGAGTTCCAATGTTCCCCTTAGCATATCGGTCCCCGGGCTTATCGGGGCCAATCGTAGTTACGCCTTAACGCTCTAACATAACGCCTTGACGCCATGATATAGACCGGAGAGAGAACAACAACAACAACAAGGATGACACTTGAGAGAACAACAACAACAACAAGGTTTTTTTTCATATAGTTTATTTTCCCCAATGTTACATCATACCCACGCTGGGGGAGCCGCGTTGGGTATGTTTACAACTCAAAAAGACTCTTGCCCAATCAGAGGCCACCATTTGCATCTGTCCTATTCGTTCCTGTCCGTTAGATTCTTGTCCAATCAGAAGTCGCCATTTCAGAAAGTTCCATCTTTGCTCGGTGTGACCTAAGCGTCGTCGGGCAGGCCTGGATATTCTTCGGGCAGCATGTCCTGAAACAGTTGTTTGCGCATTCTGATCGCATTTTCCAGGGCCTCGGTGGGTGGTAGCCCCATAGCCTCTTCCAAGTGACGCTTGGTCTTCATGATGGACCTGTGCGTGGGGTCGCCTTTCATTTCAAGCGGTAGTAAGGTATACTGTTCATAGATCGCCGTGGCTGTTTTCCTGATGCGGGGGCGCATTTGGGTGTACGTCTGTTGTAAATTATCCTCTCCGGCGTCCTCGATCGCTGCAGCGTAAGTATTGATAGCTGCTGTCACAATACGATCCCAGAAGGTAGGTTCTGCCTCACTTTCCACGGACGTAGGCTGACTATCTGAGGTCAAGCTCTCCGTATCACTAGATAGACTCTCAGCAATCTCTGTTTCGGTATCAGTCGATACACTCTCAGCAGTCTCTGTATCAGCATCCGCCTCAACGGACTCCTCGGAGTCTTCAAGCCCATGTATATTTTTCTGGTGTCGCATCATATCGTAATGTCTGGTGAACGTGCGTTCGCACTCAGAGCAAGTATAAGCCATGTTGACGGTTGAACGTCGACTGTGCGTGTTTTTGGAAATACGCTCGCTTTTATAGAGAGTAACGCCCATCAACGCTTAGCTTAACGCTTCAACGCCCTGGTGAATTAGCTCAGAAGCTCTGATTTCCATGGAATTGACACCAATTCATCGAAATGCAGTGACGCCCGTCAACGCCCGTCGTTACGCCTTAACGCCCGTCTCAACGCCTTATCACACTTTCTTAATGCTTTAACGTCGTTTAATGATGCGTTCGAACAAATGTTTCTTTTGTGCTATTGCTCTGACATACGCCGCTTTCCAGTTCATGCCCGAGGTTTTCAACATCGACGCTGTTCTTTCAATTTCCATATGGACTGGGTCCTTATCCAACAATTTCATATGGGTCAGTAAGTCGGCATACCGCTGACGTAAAGCCCGTCGTAGTCTGGGTGCCAATCTGTTATGGGCTAAAATTGCGGCTTCCTCTTTCGAATACCCTTTGCGTTGAAACTTGTTTTCTGTGACCTCCAACATCTCGCCCATCTCGGCGTCCATACTTTCTTTGAACAAATCCTTCCATAGCCTCGAGTTCACATTATGTTCTTCAACCTCGGGTTGGTCCTTCACGGTTGGATGATATTCCGGGACTGGTGGTATGGAAGAAAGCTCCGCCGTACGTGGGTGGTTGCTGCTTCACCAAATGTGGACTCGGTGGGATGGTGTAGGGCTGTGGTGATTCCTCGCCGGGTAACAGGTGGGTCGTCAGCCGACGATCTTCGGGGGTATGGGTTTTTAAATCTACGAACAGGTAGCCGTACGGACGAATTGTCGCTTCTTGAAACGCCTGCATAAAATGGTCAATGTTCTGAGGATAAATTCGACTACCAAACACACGGATTTGTGCTCTATCAATGGGATTGGAGAACAACACAAAGTATTGGCAGTTCAAGGCAATATCTCTGGACGCCTTCCTTGAGGAAAGAGATTCTGAGTCAAATAGATGACGGACAGATTTCGATGATGGGACCCTTTGGTGAATAGGTCGGCGATTTTCGAATTGTCCTTGGCCGCACTCATCAGATCATCGAGCACTACCACGTTGGTCTGCTC
>JAVTVY010047502.1:0-23255 GCA_036873755.1 Hanleya hanleyi | reverse complement strand
TTTCCCTGCCTTTGCTATAATGCACCTCTGACACTGCTGACAGTATGCAGTCACATCCTGGTTCATACCTGGCCAATATGATCGAATTCGTAGAATGGCAAGAGTCCGTTCTGCCCCTTGATGACCATTTTCATCATGCACAGCCTTCAGAATCTGTTGTCTGAGACACTCAGGAATGATGAGCTGTTCCACGTCCTTGCCGGCATCTTTGATGACCCTGTATAACAGACCATCCCTCTCTCGCAGTCGATTCCAGGACCGTAGGAGCTTCCGAGTTCTTTTGTCCTCTCCTCTCAGCTGACGAAGTGATGGCTGAATATTTTTCTCCCAATGGGTCCTCAATCGTGCAATAGATGTATCCGTCTTCTGAAGCTGTACAAGTTCTTCTCTGGGTATGGAAGGCAACGTAGCCGTAGCACCAGGGGACGGCTCTGTCTGCAATTCAAGTAATGCTACGTGCTGCTGTAACAAACACCTCAAACTTCTCGGGATAGCTGTAGATTCCAATGTCAATGGAGTTTGGCTAGTTATCGATTCAAATCGAACAGACTTGGGTTCTTTGGGGTGCACTACCGTACGGCTCAATGAGTCAGCGTTGCCGTTGCTCTTACCAGAACGGTACTTTATCTCAAACTTGAAGTTTGCCAGTTCTGATGCCCATCGGGTCTCGGTGGCGCCAAGCTTCAGCGATGATTGAATATAGCTCAGCGGGTTATTGTCGGTAAAAACGACGAACTCCGCTCCTATCAGGTAATCCCGGAACTTCTCTGTAATTGCCCATTTGAGTGCGAGCAATTCAAGCTTCATGCTCGAGTAGTTTTGCATGTTCCGCTCTGCAGGCCTCAGGCCACGACTTGCATAGCCGATGACAGTTGTTCTGGTATCATGCTTTTGTGAAAGTACAGCTCCCAGTCCATTGAAGCTGGCGTCTACTTCAAGTATGAATGGTTTCTTGAAGTTGGGATATCCAAGTACTGGCGCAGAGGTTAGATCGTTCTTCAGCTTCTGAAATGCCTGTTCGCAGTCATCGTCCCAGATGAACTTTGGAGGACCAGCTGACGAGCTTGTTTTGCCCTTCTTCTTACCCTTTGTCGGACCACCGGTTAACTTGTGCAGCGGTGCTGCTATCTTTGAGAAGTCCCGGATAAATCGCCTGTAGTATCCGGCCAAACCCAGAAAGCTCCGGAGTTCACGCTCGTTTCGAGGTTGTGGCCACTCACTCACAGCTGCAATCTTCTCAGGATCTGGAGAAACACCATCTTCTGCAACAACATGCCCCAGGTAGCGAGTCTTCTCATGGAAAAGCTGACATTTTTCCGGCTTGACTTTCAAATGGAACTGGGAGAGTCGTGTCAGCACCATGTCAAGTCTCTCCGTTGTCTCGTCGAAAGTAGATCCAAATACTAGTATGTCATCTAAATATATGAGCAGGGATTGGAAGTTCTGGTCCCCAAACGCTTTGTCCATCACACGCATAAACGTAGCAGGGGCGTTACACAACCCAAAAGGCATACGGACGTATTCGTAGAGACCACCTGTTCCAATGCGGAAGGCCGTCTTCTCCCTATCAGCTTCCGAGACAGGTATCTGGTTGTACCCATGGGCCAAGTCAAGGCTACAGAAAAATTTTGCTTCACCCAACACATCCAAAGCCTCCTCTATCCGTGGCATGGGATACGCATCTTTGTGTGTCTTTGCGTTTAAGGCACGATAGTCCACGCACATTCTCAGTTTACCGTCCTTCTTTCTGACGAGGACCACCGGTGATGCATACGGACTGGATGACTCTTTGATGATGCCCATGTCCAGAGATCTTTTCACGTACTCACGAACTTCTTCCCAATGGTGAGGCGGGACTCTTCGGTGAGGGACTTTGACTGGATAGTCATCAATTGTCACTATTTTGTGTTCAACTACATCACAGAACCCAATGTCCTCTTCAGATTTGCTGAACACATCCTGATGTTTAGACAAAAGTTCATAGAGTTTCTCCCTCTGTGATGGGTCTATCCCCTCCCCAATGCTCATTCTGGAAGCTAAGTCCGCCACATCGCTGGTAACTTGCTCCTCTATGCCAACTTCTTCAATTCTCACTTCACAGAAGCTGACATCTCTACAAGTGACAGTGGGAGCTGATGTTTCCTCCAAAATACCAACTGGAGTTCTTGGCTGCAAGTATATATCATCATCAGTAAAGTTCGCTACTTGGACTGGTACCTTACCAGACTCAGTCACTGTAACCATAGCGCGTCCTGTCAGAATTCCAGACTGCAGTGAAGGAATGTGAACATCATGTCTCTCCAACAATGCATGGTAAGTAGTCCCTGGTTTAGCTGGTCTTACTGACCCTTGTATCACCTTTAGTGTTCTAGCAGGGATCAGAATAGGTCCTTTTCCAGTAACACGAACGCGACTCACATTCGTCTTCTTTGGTTGGTCAGCTGCCACCTCCTGATAAAAAGACAATGCTTGTGCCCATTGGGTTCCCTCAGCAACACCATCAAAACCCTTCATAGCACCTGGGTTAGAAGTATCTGCTAGAGTCGTTTTAATCAATCTCAGGACATTGGACCCTATTACACCAGGCACACGTTTCTTTCTCTCACCCAAAGTACCTTCACAGTCCTTTACAACAAGGAATCCCATGTCTGCAAATGTACGTCCAAAAGCATGCAGATCAAGTTCAATATACCCAAGGAATGGTATTTCCAGTCCATTAGCACCAGTAATCCTGATGAAAGAGGAAACATCCTTCAGTTCCCCCTCTTTCGCCAGATACTTCTTGAAAAAGGACTCTGTTACAGTGGATACTTGTGCTCCGGTGTCAAGGAGACATCTTATGTTGACGGGGCCAAGTTTCACTGAAACCTCCGGACAGTCACCTATTGCCTTGTGCATCCATGAGCCTGCATGAGTGGACGGCTTGCCTGCTGTGTGGCTCTCCACAGCAGGCACCTTTAGTTTAACGACTGTGACCCGGAACCCCCATCACGACGTGGGCAGCTCCTCTTGAGATGTTCTGTAGATTTGCAGATGTAGCAGCGCCTCTGCCTTTGTTCCTTCAAGGCACCCAGCATTTGGTTAATCTGGTCCTGTTGTGCAGCTATCTGTTCGGACTGCCTCTTTACCAGGTCAGATAGTTCACCGCCTGCTGCCACCTCATGAATGACTGTATCCTTCATCTTGCGAGGTTGTGGTTTGGCTGTTGTACCCATCCACTGCATGGCACGGTCTCTGGCCTCGAAGAAGGGAATAGCTGGTGACTCCACATTCAATCGTCGGAATTCCCTTTGCAGGTTTTCATCTCTGACGGCTTCGGCCAGCCGCCCCTTCAATGTACTTTCCCTACAGGGTAAGAATGAGCTGTCTAGCTGGACAATCCTATCGTATAAGTCCACTAGCTCCAAGGAACAGGTAACCAGATCCTCTGTATCTGCCTGGCGATAAGAAAAGAACTTTTGTTGTAGCTTTGGGAGAGTGTCACCATCACCAAATACTTTTATCAGCGCAGTAAAGATCTTCTCAGGGTCTTTACCCACACTGTCACCACGGCCAATAATCTCCCGGCGGGCATTGCCCATCAGGTGTTCTACAACAAATGCTGCCTGTTCCGCCTTGGACAGCCTACGAGTTGCGAGATGGGACTTCACTTCACTAACCCACTCATGAACAGTCATATCAGATGCCTTTTCAGGCCGGTCCCTGAAGCGTTCTAATTTCCTTGAGGAGTTTAGGACGATCGGACGATTTACTTCTGAAACAGTTGATCTTCCCTCTGTCTGCCCATTGGCCGCAGGGTCATTGTTCCGACGTCCCCTTTCAACCATCCGGGATATTTCTCCCCTCGCTCCTATCAATTCACCCGTTGTAACTTGAACATTTTCCTCCGACTGCTTCAGTTTCAGTTCCATTTCCTGCAACTGCTTTTGCAGCTCTTCAACTGATGGAGACGCCATTTTCCGATATAAATGTACATACAGTTCAACTTTCAGAGTGTTATTTCATATGGAAATGGTCCATATTTAACAACTTACTTCATTAATACATGTACCATGTGTATACATACATATCAATTTCAATATGACATGGATAAAGTACCATTGACATTCCACATCATGACATATGTTATTCATTGAAACACATATAACCTGCTTTTCCTTTTGTATTGTCATTATTTTATTCACAACAAATTCATCTCACTTCCACCATCATCAGGGGGTTGTTCATCTCCCGTCGTTATGCCTTCGTCTGTCGTTGTTAGCCAGCCTTGAACCAATCCTGTCGGCGACGCCAAATGTGACCGTAGGAATTTAACTCAAAGTCCATGGTTGATCGAAAATGTCCATTTATTGTATGTGGTTGAACGACTGGAACCAACATCAGGTATCAGAAACCTTGGGTATCAACAAAAACCCTGTCAATGTAAAGTATACAAGAGTGTATTAGAAAACAGTCTAAAGTGTATTATTACAACTGATAGACGTTTACCACAGGCTTTACACACAGTTATTTAAGCGCTGAATTCCACATACTATATCACTATTACATAGTATGACGAACACTCGACTTATTTCTATTAACGCTAAACAGTAATTCTAATCAACATAAGGGAATACATATTAATACCAAAATACAATGCACTATGGAAGTCCATTAATGGAACTAATTGCTATGCCAATAATGAGAATAATATGACGATAATGGGAATAATGAGATAATAATGAGAATAATGAGATAACATGTATTAACCATTATGCGGAATTCTAACAATAACTAAACTGAATTATAGCAAGTCCCAAACTGCGTTATATCCATATATGCTAAAACTCACCCCCAATAACAGTATACGCATGCCCAGTGAGTTACAGCAGATAATGATCAGCAGGCAAATCCATCTAGCCACCACCCTGACAATCAAAGGGTTAAATCTGAGCATTCCATCAGTCCACTATACGAATACAGTTCTATTATATAAATCAATAATTGTAATGAAATGTTAAAGAAATTGTATTACAATTATATAAATCAATTATTAGAATGAAATGTCAACAATTAATCAAGATGAGGACTATACATGTATGAATCCATTAACTATGGAAAGTATTCAGAAATGATCAAATTGGCAGTCCGACATACAAGTCTTGCCCCCTGTTGTGCTTTGTCAACTGGAGTTATCCCCTCCTAATTTGTATATTTTATCAAACTGATGCAATCAACCAATAAAGATTCTATCACTGAACTAATGTAATCGACTTCTGTATTGTTATTTCACGGATGACTGCATTATCTTTACTAATCAATTACAATCAAAGAAATCATTCCTATATCAAATATCATAATTCTATTTAATGAATTGAGCTACCCCATGAGGGCACGTTTCCCATGTTATCTGTGGGCAGTACAGGAATAATAATTACTTTCCGATGCTAGTATCATAAAATATAACATTTGTTTACCTTCACACAAAACACTACATGGAATACAGTAAGCCGGTCGGTCAGTCACGGACGACAACAACACCGGCGGCATGGAAGACAGTACGGTACACCATGCTACAGAGAACTTATCATGAACCGGGGCTTCCACCATCAGAATGGCGGGAATAACTGGAAATACAGAAGGGGCTTCTGTCTTATCGTTATCATCATGCTAATTTAACACAACATTACATACTCTCAACACTATCATTATTATACACAAAGTGTGTTCACATTAACTGAAGCGGGTACCAGAAAGCTTAGAATGGAAAGTTATTTAACTTTGCACATGGCCTGTGCAATGTACACAAGTTAACATCAGTACCAATTTCAATGCTAAACAACAGTACACAGTTTATCTGTGCTGCGCTCTGGCATTATCACTCGTTAACACCATTCATAAAACAAGTACAAACATCATATTTACCTAATCTAATAAACTTCTGGGATACAAATGGCAGGCCTTCATTCCCCGAGATTCTAGCACGTTGTCTAATGCTGTACAGAGATGCAGACAAGATCTCGGTCAAGTCTGGATAACAGGTGCAGGTCACTAGGGGCAACCGCAGGCTGGCTGGCCACGAATACCAGGAGGCTCTCTACAGGGCCCCTAGCATGTCATTAAACACCCTCCAGTGTACATAAACTGCCCGTCACACATTACTGCTGTATGGTCATACATGTACCTGTAAACGGCCTTGTTTGCCAACTGCCTTGTTCAGGCTGCTTGAAAGGTTGTGCTACAGTTTGCTAAAGTGAATAGACCAAAATATAATTAGTAAACTTGGCACATACAGTTAAATTTCACCAATGGGGGGGGGGCGGGGGTTGTAGTTGATGTCTGGTATACATGGCTGTTTGATGATTGCATGCACACTTTTGAACATCCTTAATGAGGCTCTATGAGGTATAGTGAAAACATCTGAATTGAAGTCCGTTAGGTATACACATGGACACAGTTGTCTTCTGAGGTATTTGAAGAGCTGTGTGTTTTACCTTGTTAGGTATGTGCAGATCAATTCAGCCCTGTGAGGTATTTATAGAGATGTGTGTTTTACCTTGTTAGGTATGTGCAGATCAATTCAGCCCTGTGAGGTATTTATAGAGATGTGTGTTTTACCTTGTTAGGTATGTGCAGATCAATTCAGCCCTGTGAGGTATTTATAGAGATGTGTGTTTTACCTTGTTAGGTATGTGCAGATCAATTCAGCCCTGTGAGGTATTTATAGAGATGTGTGTTTTACCTTGTTAGGTATGTGCAGATCAATTCAGCCCTGTGAGGTATTTATAGAGATGTGTGTTTTACCTTGTTAGGTATGTACATATAAATTTAGCCCTGTGAGGTATTTATAGAGCTGTGTGTTTTACCTTGTTAGGTATGTGCAGATCAATTCAGCCCTGTGAGGTATTTACAGAGCTGTGTGTTTTATCTTGTTAGGTATGTGCAGATCAATTTAGCCCTGTGAGGTATTTATAGAGCTGTGTGTTTTACCTTGTTAGGTATGTGCATTTAAATTTAGCCCTGTGAGGTGTGTTGTTCTTATGAGGTATGAACTAGACTTACAGTGATATACCTCGGAAGCCTGTTCGGTTGATGTGTGTTGCAAAAATTGAGACCTCATCCCAAGATTAATATGGCATTGATGCTGAATTTCCTGTATTTTCGAGTGTTATTCTTGAGGGAGGTCACTCTCGGTAAAAAGTGGGGGGAAGCAATGATTATGACAAGGTCAAGACGGACTATAGGACACAGTGAGGTATGTGTAGATCCATTGATTGGCACTGTGAGGTGTTTTCACCGAGTTCAATATATTGCTGTGAGGTATGTGCATCCTCGTATGGTACCTCAGAAGCTTCCCATTTGTGTGCTCTTTTGATACCTCACAAGCACTTCTCGTGCCAACATACCTTGTGAGGTACCGGACAAAAATACCTCTCAAGACCATAACCTCACAAGACAACATCCGTGGGTATTGGTGTGCGTGTGTGTGTGTGTGTGTATGCGTCTGTATGTCTGTGTGCGTGTGTGCATGAGCCGAGTTCTAAGGGCCCCGGAGAGAGAACAACAACAACAACAAGGATGACACATGAGAGAGGACCAATACATATGGACACATGTTCATTCCTATATTTAAAGACTCTACCACCACCACCACCGCACACCACCGCACACCACCAACACCACCACCAACGCCACCAACGCCACCACCAACGCCACCAACGCCACCACCAACGCCACCAACGCTACCACCAGTACCACCACCACCACCACCGGGCGTTGATGTTCGCGTCATCTGTGACGTCACACCACCACCTCCATCCCACCACCACCAACCACAGCCGCCATCTTAAACCCACCACCACCTCCATCCCACCACTACCACCAACCACAGCCGCCATCTTAAACCCACCACCACCTCCATCCCGCCACCACCAACCACAGCCGCCATCTTAAACCCACCACCACCAACCACAGCCGCCATCTTAAACCCACCACCACCTCCATCCCACCACCACCACCAACCACAGCCGCCATCTTAAACCCACCACCACCTCCATCCCACCACCACTACCTCACCACCAACCACAGCCGCCATTTTAAACCCACATCATTTTGAACACACAACATACACGCACCATTACATCATTAGGAATGTTACACCTATAGATATAATATAAAGATATTAGATAAAACATGAAGCAGGCCTACTTCCGCAGAACACAACCCAGAACAGTTACTCAGGTGAGTCAAACGTTGGATCATGGGCAGACGGAAGGCTACAAAAGAGGCTTGTTTGAGCCTGAGCTCCGGAGGTCACTTCCGCTTCCGTTCACGTGACCGGAACTGACCTTTGACCCCGGCGCGCGCGGTGTAAAGGTTTCCACCGCGGTGGAAACCTTTGCGCGCCGGGGTCAAAGGTCAGTTCCGGTCACGTGAACGAGAGCGGAAGTGACCTCCGGAGCTCCGGAGCTCCGAGTTCTCTTGTAGCAACGCCCGTCAACGCCCGGTGGTGGCGTCGGAGCTCCCGGGTTTCCCAATGACGATCACGTGATCAAGGCATGTCTAGACTTGTTCTGGATTGTACAGTTCTGCCATACGGAGGATGGGTACTAGTATTTCGCTGACGTCCTAGTAATAAACATAATCTATAGGTGTTGTGGCGGCTGTGGGTGGGTGGTGGTGGGATGGAGGTGGTGGTGGGTTTAAGATGGCGGCTGTGGTTGGTGGTGGTGGGATGGAGGTGGTGGTGGGTTTAACTGGTGGGTGGTGGGTTTAACTGGTGGGTCAGTTAAAACGGCATGAGCGTTTGATTCATGGTCCGTCACCATGGCATGAGGGCCAACTTTCCACTAAAGAGGCACCCAGGAGGGACAGATCCACTGAAGATGAACCCGGGGAGAAGAATGCCACTAGTGATGCGATGACGGAGAGCCCGCCTATACCCACAGCTCAGAAGAGCCTAGATATCCAGCCGCTTCCTAGCATTACTGTTTTCAGTCATACGCCTGACAACAACGAACATTTTCTGGAAGATGCGGTGGATGTTCCCAGCGATTTCTTACCCGAAGATCCACTGAGTGAGATATATCGACGCCATTGGTCCATGATCCGACACTGCTTCCACCGTCATCGCCCTATATTGGACTTGTACAATTTCCGACTGACCGACCTCGCCCGTCTACGCAGCTACGTGGAAGCCATCTTCAATGACCAACCTACGTCCTTCACATTAAATGTAGCATTTGGGTACATCTTATGCCATAAGATGACGCGTGAATTGTGCTATTTCTATTCCAGTGCCATCAACCCAGTGTACGACCATCCTTTCACAATCACCAATCGGGCGTCGCTAGAGACGATGCTGGCCCAACTGGATACTGTGGATCCCTTGGAATGGGCCTATGAACAGCGTCCCAACACCAAATGGATAGTGGAGAGGGTCACCAATGTTACGTTCTTCGTGGTTAAACTGACCCACCACCCCCATCGGCTGAAAGTATTCACCCATGCACTGAAAGATACTCAGAATGCGCAAACAACTATCTGAGGATACGTTTCCTCAACGGTATCCTGGCCTGCCCGATGACGATTAGAAACAGCCTACATCCGGTAGGTAGTTGAACTGAGTGTGCTAAAAATAGACCAACAGCTAGCGTGCTATAAAAGGGAAGCGGCCTTGCCGTTTCATCAGACACTCTATCCACCACCAAGATGTTCACTTGCGCAACTTGCCAGAAGTCATTTACTCGCCCAGAAAAATTACGACGCCACGAGGCCTCCATCCACAACGGTGCACGACATACTTGTATAACCTGTGCACGGTCATTTAATCGGGAGGATCATTTACTGCGCCACGAACGCTCAGTCCACGAGGGCGCGAGGGAACAATGTAAGGATTGTGGTCAACTCTTGAAACGACGCAGTCAGTTAAGACGGCATCAGCGTTTGATTCATGTCCCGTCTCTACGATTTGGGCGACAACTTCCTACTGAAGAGGAGCCGCAAAAGGTCAGACCCAGTGAAGATAAGCCCGGGGAGACGATCGCCACGGATGATGCGATGACGGAGAGCCCGCCTGTACCCACAGTTCAGAAGAGCCTGGATTTCCAGCCGGACTCCACCGTTACGGTTTCGAGTCATACGCCTGACAACATCGAACCTTTTCTGGAAGATGCGGTGGATGTCCCCAGCGATCTCTTACCCGAAGATCATCCAGTGCGTGAGATGTATCGACGCCATTGGTACATGATCCGACACTGTTTTCATCGGCATCGCCCGATATTGGACTTATATAATTTCCGGTTGGAAGAAAACATCCGTCTACGTAGCTACGTGGAAGCCATCTTCAACGACCAAGATACAGCCTTCAAGTTAAATCTCACTTTTAGATACATTCTTCGCCATAAAGAGACAGACCAGCTCCGTTACTTTTATCCCAGCAATAATACCCGGGTGTTTGACCAGCCTTTCACCATTATCCATCGTGCGTCACTGGAGAAGATGCTGAAGGAACTGGACAGCGTGGATAGTTTGGAATGGGTACGACAACAACGACAAAACACAAAATGGCAAGTGGAGAGGGTGACCAATGTTACGTTCTTCGTGGTTAAACTGACCACCATCCCCATCGGATGAAAGTATTCACCCAGGCACTGATAGATACTCAGAATGCACAAACAACTATCTGAGGATATGTGGCCTCAACGGTATCCTGGCCTGCCCGACGATGATTAGAATAAACGGTTCAGAGCGAACATGGCCGAAGATGGAACTTTCTGAAATGGAGACTTCTGATTGGACAAGAATACATCTAACGGACAGGAACGAATATGAAACATGCAAATGGTGGCCTCTGATTGGACAAGAATCTTCTTGAATTGTAAATATACCCAACGCGGCTCCCCCAGCGTGGGTATGATGTAACATTGGGGAGAATAAACTATATGAAAAAAACTTCTTGTTGTTGTTGTTCTCTCATGTGTCATCCTTGTTGTTGTTGCTGTTGTTGTTCTCTCTCCGGACTATATCACGGCGTTATGTTAGAGTGTTAAGGTGTAACGACGGGCGTTGACGGGCAGCACTGCATTTCGAAGAATTAGTGACAATTCCATGGAATATCAGAGCTTCTGAGCTATTTCACCAGGGCGTTGAAGCATTAAGAATGGTTGGTTGGTGGTCGTTGCTACAAGATGACACCTCACACGATCCATTTGGACCGCGGATGGTCCATCTCTACACCAAATAACATCCTTCACTACCCCAAAAGGCTCACTTTCGCTAATATTCCTACTGATGACGTCACCAATGACGTCACAGATGCTGTAAATATCTCTCAAATTTGGATCTACACGCCAAGAGCTACAACATGACACCTCCCATGACGCATTCGCACCGCAGATGGTCCATCTCTACACCAAATAACATCCTTCACTACCCCAAAAGGCTCACTTTCGCTACTACTCCTATTGATGACGTCACCAATGATGTCACAGATGCTGTGGACAGTCCTCAAATCGGGGTGTGCACCCCGAGAACTACGAGATGACACCTCCCACGACGCATTCGGACTGAGAATAGAGCATCTCTACCCAAAATACTTTCCTGCACTGCCCCAAAATGCTCACTTTCGCTACTACTCGTACTGATGACGTCACCAATGACGCCACAGATGCTGTGGACAGCCCCCAAATCGGGGTCTACACCCCGAGAGCTACAATATGACACCTCCCACGACACAATCGGATAAGGGATGGTAAATCTCTACACCAAATACCTTCCTGTACTGCCCCAAAATGCACACTTTGGCTATTACTCCTACTGATGACGTCATCGATGACGTCACAGATGACGGGAACATCCCTTAAATCGGAATGTACACCCCGAGAACTACAAAATGACACCTTCCAGGACGCATTCGGACCGTGAATAGTCCATCTCTATCCCAAATACCTTCATTCACTGCCCCAAAATGGCCACCTTACTTACTACAACCAACTGCGCATGCGCAGATTGACGCGGTTTGCACTTAAAAGCACATCATTCTGACTCTAACCCACACAAGCTTCACTTTGACACCTTCTACGACCCATTCGGACCGTGAATAGTCCATCTCTACCCCAAACACACACCCACATACCCCGAAAATGCCTGTTTTCTCTACTACGGCCAGGCTGCGCATGCGCAGATTGACGCGACTTGCACTTAAAAACACGCCATCCTGACTCTAACCCACACAAGCTTCACTTTGACACCTTCCACGACCCATTCGAACCGTGAATAGTCCATCTCTAACCCAAACACACACCCACATACCCCCAAAATGCCTGGTTTCTATATTACGGGCTAGGCTGCGCATGCGCAGACTATTGAACACGGACGAACCATTAGCCCAGTGGGATGCTCCTTCACGAGAGCTTCAAAATAAGACCTCACTCGACCCCATTGGACCACCAGGGACTGACCTAGAACCCATAGCCATGCAGTATAGGCCTATAGGCCTACCCAGGCCTTGGTGACTTTTTTCAAAAATTTCACCGATTCGCTCCGCAACACTTCCTATCGTGTTCTAAATGACGAGACGTGAAAAACGAGACCCCACAACCCTACCGCAAATGTATAGAAGTAGATTTCCCAGGGGGACAAACATTGAACCTATACTCCAGTATGGGAATATATATTTATATATATATGTCTATATGGGGCTATATCGTACTTTTTCAAAAATTTCACCGATTCGCACGGGGACACTTCCTATCATGTTCTAAATGACGAGACGAGTAAAACGAGACCCCACAACCCTACCGCAAATGTATAGAAGTACGTTTCCCAGGGGGACAAACATTGATCCTATACCCTCAGTATGGGACTATATGGGGCTATATCGTACTTTTTCAAAAATTTCACCGATTCGTGCCGGGACACTTCCTATCATGTTCTAAATGACGAGACTAAGAAAACGAGACCCCACAACCTATACCGCAAATGTGGAGAAGTAGGTTTCCCAGGATGGTCCTATACCTCCCATACCCCATATAGGCATTTTCCCGTAATTTAGGATAAAGTCCGTATTCCGTATTTTTTCAGGAGAATTTTTACATACACCCACCCTGGAACTAGGGGGAGATAACTCTATTGATAGACAAGCCCCGTTAAGCCCGGCGACCTATATACCCCTCATACCCCATATAGGCATTTTCCCAGGTTTTTCGATAAAGTCCGTTTTCCGTTTTTTTTTTTTTTTTCAGGAAAAATTTTACATGCACCCACCCAGCCATAAAATACCCCTTCACCTAGGCTTCACATCGATACCTCACTCGACCCCATTGGCCCATTAGGGACTCCCCTAGCTCCAAAACGTCTATTTCCATACCCTTGGGCCACCGCGCATGCGCAGAATGACCCTAATTCAACCCCACACCCAGCCCATCAGATGCCCCTTCACGAATGCTTCACATCGATACCTCACTCGACCCCATCGGTCCATTAGGGGCTCCCCTAGCTCCAAAAAGGCTATTTTCATACCCTTCGGCCACCGCGCATGCGCAGAAGGCCGATATTTCAACCCCACACCCAGTCCATTAGATGCCCCTTCATGAATGCTTCACATTGATACCTCACTCGACCCCATTGGACCATTAGGGGCTCCCCTAGCTCCAACACGGCTATTTTCATACCCTTCGGCCACCGCGCATGCGCAGACGGCCGATATGTCAACCCCACACCCAGCCCATTAGATGCCCCTTCACATAAGCTTCACTTTGATACCTCACTCGACCCCATCGGACCATTTTATCTAGGGACTACTTTTTCTCCGTGACCGCATCACCACCAAAACCGCATCACCGCGGATGAATACATGGAACTATTTTTGACCTGGAAAAATTGGAACTCTCCTGTGCTGGAGGTAGCCTTTTGGTCAATTTGAAATACTCGCTTCTGATTGGACGAGAGCTCTGTGACGGATTTGAAATACTCGCTTCTGATTGGTCGAGAGCCGCCCCCAGTTTCCCCCTAATTTGCATAAATAAGACCCAATTTCAACTTTATATACTACTTACCATCTCTTTTTTTCAATTTCAAATCGCCTTTATTTGTGTACCGGTAAATGTATCTTTTTGTCGAAAGCATCAGCGTGTTGATAGCACATTGTTCTTTTCCCCCAACGTAATCATGTTAGGGAGACCCTTATCAATAAATATATATGAAAATCAATGAAGACAAAATCATATTACCCTGTTCAGGGCCTGAATTTCGTTAAATTTTAGGAGAATCCAAGTTGATTCTCGCATAAAGGATCTGCGAGAATCAAGATTCTCATGTCGAGATTTGGAAATTTCGGGTTTCAAATTCCCCTTAAATTTGTTTAAATTTTATCAAGTACTTCCCATCTTTGGTATTGATTACAGTCTTGCATCCCTATTAACTGAAATGAAAACATGATTTCCATGAAAAAAGAAAGACTTTATTTTCTTTGTTTCACAGTTACACCTGTAACTCATCCAGTAACGGTGGCTCTGTTCTGCAAATTGGTCGTAAGGCTTTTCTTTTCGCCTTACTGTCTGTCCAAGACAATATATCCGAGATGTTTTCGGCCATATTTCGGAGACGAGTTATCGGAGGGCATTGAAACTTCACTCAGTAGAACTAAAAAGTAATAATTTTATTGCAAAGTATCAAGAAAATTCTTCCAGTGGTTCTCAACAAATTCCAAAAAAACAAAAATTAGATGGGAGATTTGTGGGTTATTTTTTTACGTCAAGCCTGCAAGTTATAACATTGGCAGGTCAAAATAACATGGTAGGTATTGCGGATTTTCGTAAATTCTTAACAGATTTCAATCCAATGTGGGGGGAAAATTAGTATTTTTTAGTTTATATACTGTTTGAAGTTTCAATGTTCTACAATAAATTGTCTCCGAAATATCGCCAAAAACGTCTTGGATCTAATATTATCAGGGACAGACAGTAAATAAACGCTGGCGCATAGTAAAGGCTTCAGTGCATTTTTTGTCAGAATTCTCGCACCTCCGAAAGTTTCTGGTAAGATTTTTTTTTCTAATGTTCACTGGTTCGCCAGTTTCGATTTCCGTGCATTTTGTATGCCCGTTGTATGCCCGTCGGATTCAACATGATGTGCCAAATTCGGCTTCATCAGGTACGTTGTGCCGCTCAAACCGTAACTGAGCACGTCGTTGACAATTTTGCCTTTGTATTTGGCTCGTAATTTGTCGCCTAGTCGACTTTGCCCACCGTCCGCCATTTTTACGAAGACTAGAGGAGTGCAAATCCGTTGTCAAGCGCAACGTTGACACGGGACTAAGGAGCTCAGTGATTGGTCAACACAGTAACCCATAGCCAATGGTTAACGAAGACACATATCCAGATGGAAAAATTAGACAAAGTTATTTCCCTTGGCATGAAAACGAAAGCAGTGCCAGAGAATTTCGTTCTTGATCTGACGTTTCCCGTTTTGGGGTAATAAATAGATTTTTAGAGTCGGACTTAAGGCGAATCAACTTAGATTCTCTATTTTACATAGCAGGCGAATCTTTACGCGAGTCGATTCGCGTCAAAATTCAGGCCCTGCTGTTTAAGCGATCTCGCTCTATAAAATGGAGGAAAAAGGGTCGTTTTTGTTCAATAACTTTGATTCCTTCGAAATCAATGCCCCAAAACTTCAGGCGCATTAATCTATCTATCGTTCCCTGTCCTTTAATTAATTTGCCATTTTAAGAACCAGTCAATGTTGTTTCAGTAGCGTGACAGATATTTGGCCTATTAAATTAGATAAATAACAAGTTACTTTTTAGCAAACGACCTCTTTTACCTCCATTTTAGAGAGCGGGATCGCCCTAACATGGTAATATGATTTTGTCTATATTGATTTCCCTTGTATAGCCTCCTTGGTTTCAGCTTATGAATCCCCCAGAGTAAGCCTTATCCCAACACTGTAAGCGCTGATAGAGATCGTTGTCAACTTCAGCGCAGAAACACATGCATATCACAAATTCATGGTAGAGATCGTTGTAAAATGAATAGTGATTTTGATTGAAATTCTTCTCCCAATCAAACAGGACGACTTTGAGGCTTAATTATTTTAGTTACTTGAACAATAAGCCATAATTAAAGGGACAAACACAGCTGGTGTACAGTCAGATATGCCCTAAAATAGACCATTCTTTGATGATGGAGTCGATTCTCCTAATCGGCATGGCAATCCTGTGTTCCAAATTAAAAAATAACGAAAAGACATCAGGCTTTAGCTTGCACGTGCTATAAATCTAGATATACTCATATGGGTACGCTGTGCTATGTGGTTTACAGACCTTTTCGGTGCTTGGCTGATTATTTTGCCTTTACCGGGCATGCTCCTCTCCAACATCTAACAATTTCTCGCTTCACGCACCGGTAGAGATAATTTCATTACGGGTGGAGATCGTTTGCACTGGTAGAGATCTGTTTGGATAAAGACCGTGCTATAGCTATAATTATTTAGCTAGTCCATTCGCCGAGAATTTTTCGCGATATACCGACACTAGGTTTTGAGTGCTTTCCTTGTAAAATGCATCCATACAACAAAAGTCTGAATACATATTTTTGATCTCGAGCATTATAGGATCATGGAAGTATAATTACCGTAGTTGTATCTTCAACCGTTTATATAGACTAACTCAGCAAAGACATAAAAAAAACTTGGCTGGTAGTGGCGGAACCAACGACATGATCACCGTCCTGTGGGAACAAACCAACGAAAGATCAATATATTTTATTTCTGTTTGTATTTCCTTCTCGGAAATTTACCAGATATAGCTTAAACTAGTCTTCATATCTGCAAAAAACAGGCCACATTCCACTGCAAGCCTATCTTAATGCAAATATGGGATGGCGTGTTATGTGCCAGCACCACACACGCCGGTTAAGATTTTGTATGTGCAATGTGCCGGGCACATGTTGTCGTGACGAAATGTGTGTAGAGGCGCGCAGCCAGGCAACCGTATAAACTTCCGGCTTTTGATAATTTTACTGTTCACTGAACAGTGACGAATTAGCCCAATTTCTCAAGTTACCACCATCACATATCAGACAGATTTCTTAATTTACCGCGTCTAACCCGACGGGCATGGCAGCGACAACGTTTCGGACGTCTCATTCGTCCCTAGATATACTGGAGCGAATGCTAAATACTACAACACTGACAACACAACGTGTTGGACACGGCCAGATTATAGGTGAACATTTACTCTGTATACAGTATATAATGTGCTGTAGAGTGTGGATAATATTCGCGTGAATGAATCAAAATGAATTACGGTAGTCGTTTATCATGGCCCACTCACCAGGAAAGTGGTGCAGGTGGATTGTATTTTTAGTCTGGCGTAAGGTTTTACGTACATGTACAAAATGTACGGTAGGCAGTCAAACTAAGCTACTGTCTGCCTCACATAACGACATAACAAGATTTTCGGCAATATATCAGTGCAGAGTTTTCTCAGAGCAGTGAAATTTCTCACAGTATCTATATGTAATTTGTGCATTTTTAATGTTAAATTTTAAAGAAATTATTTAAAATCGAAGAAAATCTCCAATACCTCGCATGTTATTTTCAAAGCACAATGACTTTGGGCTTGTACTGTTGTAACATTGGAACTGGCTGCTGTACGGGTCATAATTTAACATGCAAAATTGTCTGTGCGAAATTCATTTTGGTGAATTTGACCCACGTTCAGGTATTTTCATGAAATTTCAGTAAACAAATAATCTTCAGATGATGTACAAAATTTCAGTGCTATGAGAAAAATTGACTCTGATATATTGCCGAAAATCCTGTTATGTCATAATGTGAGACAGACAGTAATTGATGTGTTGTTGACAGGAGCCGCGGAGAACTAAGTGATAAAAAATTAGTTATAATGAACCTTGGGCATAGCTGCTTATCATCAGTGCCCCCTACATCATATTTTGTCTTCTTCTACCTTGGATTTTATATATTTTTTCTTCTCTCCTCAGTGTAACTGAATTTGTTTGGGAAGTTTTTTTCGTGCCAGTGTGGACTGTCTGCAGGCAGATTTCACATACAACAGAGAGTATGGTAATGGTCCCAAACCCTGATTGATGTATTATATCTCTCTCAATCACGTGATGAATTGTGTATTCATTCATCTGCATGACACATGAACACTTATCCAGAAATCTAACATCGCTTAAGTAACATGAAACAATTGTTATTATCAACGCAAAGTACATGTGCCACAAGGCATGAAGTCCTGTGTGTAACCCAATACCCGGTACATCAAATCAAAGCTTGCTCTTCCGCTGTGTCAGTCCAGGGACCTCGCGCTGGCAATCAAGTTGATGTCATGTTACATGAGAGGTGACAGGCTAATTGAATTGTATAAAGATATCCACCAGCCATTTTATTGTCATGGATGCCTGCATTGCATCAAAGGAGAGAAGTGGGATTTTATTGTCATGTTTTGTAGGGGGCCAACTTCATCCATCCTCGCTAAAACCAGGGGTATCTCGCCTTCGGCTCACAAATAGAAACATTGACATTGTGAAGATGACATCAGGTTGCAGGAGAATAGTTGAATCAGAGTAACTGAAAAGTCCAACCAGAAAATCAGATAGTTATCAAATTTATTCAAATGGGAAGTTGACAAACTGGTCCAAAATCATGCAAATAATCTATTATTTCTTAATTATTTTAACAATTTCAGAGGGAGATCAAAGTTATTAGAGTAACTGATTTAATGTTGTCCACAAAGTTGCTGGTGATTGAATTCTAATAGGGTGATTGAATTATCAGAGAAATTACCATAATATCCACATCAGTCCAACATTGTGCAGTAGTTAGACAACACATCAGTCCAACATTGTGCAGTAGTTAGACAACACATCAGCCCAACATTGTGCAGTAGTTAGACAACACATCAGTCCAACATTGTGCAGTAGTTAGACAACACATCAGTCGAACATTGTGCAGTAGTTGGACAACACATCAGTCCAACATTGTGCAGTAGTTAGACAACACATCAGTCCAACATTGTGCAGTAGTTAGACAACACATCAGTCCAACATTGTGCAGTAGTTAGACAACACATCAGTCCAACATTGTGCAGTAGTTAGACAACACATCAGTCCAACATTACAGTGCAGTAGTTAGACAACATGTCAGTCCAACATTACAGTGCAGTAGTTAGACAACACGTCAGTCCAACCTTGTGCAGTAGTTAGACAACACATCAGTCCAACATTGTGCAGTAGTTGGACAACACATCAGTCCAACATTGTGCAGTAGTTAGAAACACATCAGTCCAACATTGTGCAGTAGTTATACAACAAATCAGTCCAACATTGTGCAGTACTTAGACAACACATCAGTCCAACATTATGCAGTAGTTAGACAACACATCAGTCCAACATTGTGCAGTAGTTGGACAACACATCAGTTCAACAGTGTGCAGTAGTTAGACAACACATCAGTCCAACATTGTGCAGTAGTTGGACAACACATCAGTCCAACATTGTGCAGTAGTTAGAAACACATCAGTCCAACATTGTGCAGTAGTTATACAACAAATCAGTCCAACATTGTGCAGTACTTAGACAACACATCAGTCCAACATTATGCAGTAGTTAGACAACACATCAGTCCAACATTACAGTGCAGTAGTTAGACAACACATCAGTCCAACATTGTGCAGTAGTTAGACAACACATCAGTCCAACATTGTGCAGTAGTTAAACACATCAGTCCAACATTACCGTGCAGTAGTTAAACACATCAGTCCAACATTGTGCAGTAGTTAGACAACACATCAGTCCAACATTGTGCAGTAGTTAGACAACACATCAGTCCAACATTGTGCAGTAGTTAGACAACACATCAGTCCAACATCACAGTGCAGTAGTTAGACAACACGTTAGTCCAACATGGTGCAGTAGTTAGACAACACATCAGTCCAACATTGTGCAGTAGTTAGACAACACATCAGTCCAAGATTGTGCAGTAGTTAGACAACAAATCAGTCCAACATTGTGCAGTAGTTAGAAACACATCAGTCCAACATTGTGCAGTAGTTATACAACAAATCAGTCCAACATTGTGCAGTACTTAGACAACACATCAGTCCAACATTATGCAGTAGTTAGACAACACATCAGTCCAACATTACAGTGCAGTAGTTAGACAACACATCAGTCCAACATTGTGCAGTAGTTAGACAACACATCAGTCCAATATTGTGCAGTAGTTAAACACATCAATCCAACATTACCGTGCAGTAGTTAAACACATCAGTCCAACATTGTGCAGTAGTTAGACAACAAATCAGTCCAACATTGTGCAGTAGTTAGACAACACATCAGTCCAACATAACAGTGCAGTAGTTGGACAACACATCAGTCCAACATTGTGCAGTAGTTAGACAACACATCAGTCCAACATTGTGCAGTAGTTAGACAACACATCAGTGCAACATCACAGTGCAGTAGTTAGACAACACGTCAGTCCAACATGGTGCAGTAGTTAGACAACACATCAGTCCAACATTGTGCAGTAGTTAGACAACACATCAGTCCAAGATTGTGCAGTAGTTAGACAACAAATCAGTCCAACATTGTGCAGTAGTTAGGCAACACATCAGTCCAACATTGTGCAGTAGTTGGACAACACATCAGTCCAACATTGTGCAGTAGTTAGACAACACATCAGTCCAACATTGTGCAGTAGTTAGACAACACATCAGTCCAACATTGTGCAGTAGTTTATAACAACACTCAGAGGCTTTGTTGTATTTTCTCCATACCAGGCTGCTGTAGTTCCAGAGACCAGTTACATGTTGTTTATAATATTTCCTTAGTAGTTTATTGAAACTGATACATCAAAATATTGGCTCTCGAGATAAATGTATAAAAAAAAATTGGAATAACTTAATGAGCCTGAATAATAAGTTGGCTTTCATAAAAATGATTAAATAAGAGATTGAGTTTATTGGGGGACTTCCACAATACCAACTATACAATCAGATTCTGTGATTGCTACTTTGTGTTTGTCAATTTTGATCCAGTTACCCAATCAACTGACAAAATTAGTATTTCTGGTTCATATTCTGGTCATATTGTGCAAGCCCTCCATAGAAGACAACTGTTACAAAGATATAGCCGTCACATCTCGAGACGAACGTAAGAATAATTCCAGATCCTACATCAGTGGAGCACTGAACACAATGCTATTTAAATTTTGCTTATATTTATGACACACAGGGCTTGGTGACAATTTACTAAAGAACCAGGAGACTACTGTGATAGTTGACCACCAGAAGGAAATTGAACTGGCTGTGGCAGAGGCGGAGAAAAAAGCTGCTCAGGAACTACGCAGATCCCTGCGGAGATTGCGAGAACAAATGGAAGCAGAAAAACAGAATGCAGTAAAAACACAAAAGGAGGTAACATTGATCGGTCATCCTTACGAACAATAATTGATTGATTTTGAATATTTCATCAATACACATGTAGAGTAAGGTCTCTGATAATTCAATCACTTTTAGACCACCTTTCATCTCAACTGAACAAGACCCCTATGGGCTTCAATATATGCTCATGCACACTTTTGACTACAGAAATCTAGAGACAATTTTGCGAGCCTAGTTATGATCCTTCATAAATTAGTAAAAAAGTTAATTTGATCTAGAATAAATAGGTAATAGTCAACTGATTCATCGCCAGTCAACTGATTCATCGCCAGTTACATAGGGGGCTGAATGTGGAAAACCTAGCTCTCATATAAAACAGACCACAATATATGCTTCTAGCCCATATTACCAGTAATATGAAAGTCTACATTCTAACCTTAACATATCACATTCAACATATTACTTTGACCTTGATAAAATAGGTCAAGGTCAGTCAAATTGGAAAGGTTTCTATAGTTAATCACCAGTGGCATATATATAGTATGCATTTGGAGAGCCTAGATTTAATTTCTTCAAATTATGTCAACATTTGAACTTGATAAAATATCTCGATCAGTCATCATCTGATCCATTACCAGTTGTATATGTTGTATGAATTTGGAAAGCCTGGCTATATATAATCTTTCACGAGAAATTGTGTTAACAAGGAAGATGGACGAACAGACAGATCAACCATACAGGCAATATCCTTTTGCCTAAATTGACCGAGGGGTAAAAATCAATCTTAGGCTTCTGCTTAGCCATTGCAATCAACATGATTTACTGATTTTTAGCCTAAGCGACCTTGACCTTGGACTTTTTTATTTCAAAATTAATAGGGTTTCTCTGAAGCCCCATGATTAAGGTATACCCAAAGATTCGTACCAATCCATGTGACCTGAAATGGGGGCAAATCCGTCATGGGGGATATCGCACAGTACAAATGTTAACAGATGGAGAGAACTCGTTATCACATTATACAACCTTAATATCTCATGATGGGCATACACAATATAGTCCTGTGGCAGACTTTCCTTTGCCAACATGTTGTGGAGCATCCCCAGTTTGCGAACAGTTTAACAAGCTGAATCTAGGCAGACTATATTTTGGAATTGTGAAGTGCGTTTGGAAGTGTTAGGATTATTACAGACTGTCCCAATACATCTTCATACAATTGTCATAGGAGAAATACAGCATATTGGAGGATCCCGATATTACAGTACTAGTCAAGGGCGTCGCCAGGGAGGGTCATTGGGTGTGAACGACCCCCTCTAAGCGCCCAACTGCAGGCTGTTAACCTATGCTGGACAGCAGTGTACCATGCGATAATAAGTAAGCATATAAAACACCTCCTCGCAAGAAATCCTGGTGACGCCCATGCTGGTACAGTAATTATAAATCCTATGAGATCAGTATTTAAACTACAAATATATATCTTTGAGTTTGAGTTCTTTTGCTAAGTTTGTAGCTGGTTTGGGGAAATTTTGTTGTGTTCCCGTATGTACTCACCACTTGTAGCAAGAATTCCATTTGCCTACCCAGCACTTGCTCTCTAAACTTACTTTGAATTCATTGTATTTCATATATTATTTTCCTTCCAGTATTACGAGAAACTAGGCAAGAGAGTTGCAGAGCAGAGAGACAGAGCAGAAGAAGAGAGAGCCAGGGAATTAACAAAGAAATTGGAGAGAAAGAAGGAAGAAGAGATGAAGAAGCAATGGGAAGAGTGTCAACTAATAAAGGAGAAAGCTGTCCAGGATGCATGTATGGCGCTGAGAAGTCGCATGGCAGCTGAGTTTGCTGAAGAACACCAGCGGAACATAGA
>JAVTVY010047501.1:0-24448 GCA_036873755.1 Hanleya hanleyi | reverse complement strand
TCTAAATTGCAAGATGGGGAACTTGTACTGTTAGAACCTATTGAGTCATTATCTGCAGCTTACGGTGTAGCAGGTGCTAGGTCCTTAGTTCAGGTATGTCAAGGGACTGTAATATACAGACTACTGAATCCATCCACCCTCCCTGTACACATTGGGAAGAATATTAGCCTGGCAAACTTCCATATTGTGAACTCAGATTCTGTCCTGGATGCAAAATTAGATGAACAACCTGAAGTAATATCTGTTAGTTCTGTAAATACTGATACACAGAATGATGAATATTATGCAAAGCTAGCATGGGAATTGGGCATAACATTGGAAGATTCAGTCTTGACTTCAGAGCAAAAAGATGGCTTTTTGGCATTTCTAGGCAGGCATAGAGATATCTTTGCCAAAGATATGACTGAGTTAGGGAAGACTGAATCACATTATCACAAGATTATCACCACAACTGAAAAACCTATCTATTCACGTTCATATAGGCAGAGTCCTCTAACTAAGCAAAGAAGTGATGCATTAGTACAGGAAATGTTGGATAATGAGATAATAGAACCTTCTCTGTCAGAATGGTCCTCACCGATAGTGCTTGTAAAGAAGAAAAACGGTAAATACCGATTTGCCGTAGATTACAGAAAGCTCAATGCAGTCACGGAACCGATCTCTTTTCCGTTACCGCTGTTATCAGATGCAATTGATACAGTTGCCCAGGCCAAAGCCAAAGTGTTTACTGTGTTAGATTTGTCCAGTGGTTTCTGGCAAATACCGCTTCATCCGGACACAAAACACAAAACTGCATTTTCGACGCAACAAGGCCAGTTTCACTTCAACAGGTTTCCCTTTGGTATGAGAAATGCTCCAGCCAGCTTTCAGTTGATGATGAGCCAGGTACTGGCAGGTCTGAACTGGTCCATTTGCCTAACATACATTGATGACATACTGGTCTTTTCAAAGGATGTAGAGGAGCATACCGTTCACCTCAGTAAAGTTTTTGCTCGATTGCGCGAAGCAAACCTAAAGTTACAACCTCCTAAATGTCAATTTGCACAGTCCCAAGTACCGTATCTGGGTCATGTTCTTAGTCACCTTGGTGTTCATGTCGACAAAGCCAAGGTTGAAGCTGTTAAAACATTCCCTCGCCCCAAACGTCAAAAAGATGTGCGTAGCTTTCTTGGCTTATGCAATTATTACAGGAAATTTGTCAAGAACTACTCTCAGATTGCATCGCCATTAAACAACCTACTGTTGAAAGACGTAAAGTTGCAGTGGACTGACGCATGTGAAAATTCATTCACTGCACTGAAAGAAGCCCTTATTCAGGCTCCTGTTTTAGCCTTTCCAGACTTCCAAAAGGAATTTATAATATCCACTGATGCTTCGGATACTGCTATCGGATTTGTACTGGGACAAAAAGACAAAAATGGTCGTGAACATCCCGTTGCATTCGGTGGTAGGTCTCTGCGAGGAACTGAGAAAACCTGGCACATATCTGAGAAAGAAGGCCTTGCCCTTGTGGAAGCAGTTCGATCCTTCAGACCATATGTGGCCAGCTCTTGTTTCTCTGTGTATACAGATCACATTGCCTTGAAATGGTTGAATAACATCAAAGCAAATAAGGGTAGATTAGGTAGATGGGCTCTTGAGCTCCAAGAGTACACCTTTGTCATTCACCACAAACCAGGTGTTAAAAATGGGAATGCCGATGCTCTCTCGAGAAGAGAATATGATTCAAACACAGAGATAACAGAAGATGAAACAGTCGTGAGCAGTGTTAATGCTGATGAGATGGATAAACGCCGCGAGAGGGTACAATGTACCTTATTGTATGAGACAGACCCCATTGATCAACCTATTGAAACCATTGCCGCAATACATGCAAATTCTAACATATTTGTTGTTGAGGAATCTATTGAATTGTCACTGAGGGATCATGCACAATTGCCTGATCTTCAGAGACAATGTCAAGATTTTACTCAAATTTTTGATTACAAAGAGAAAGGGGAACTTCCTGAAGACATCAAAGAACGCCGACGCCTGGATGCCACCTCATATCATTATGTCATTGAAGATGGGGTCCTTTACCACTTCTACAATACACGAAGCAAAATTGCTGCTGAAGGTCACATGAAACAATTAGCAGTTCCTCGATGCCTTCGCCCAGAAATTTTGAAAGGATATCATGATTCTGTCCTCGGGGGTTGTCATCAAGGCCAAGAACGAATGTATGCAGCTATTAGAGCTAAGTACCACTGGCCAAACCTTTGGACAGACGTGTGTACCTATGTACGCACATGCTCAGTCTGTCAACAAATCAAGCGTGACATCCATGGTGCAAAAGCACCACTTGTGTCATTTGGAATTGAACCGGCCTTTCAAAGATTGCATGTTGATATTATCGGTCCTTTCCCAGTTACACCGGAAGGTTACAAATATCTTCTATTAGTTGTTGATAGTTTTAGCAAGTGGCCTGAATGTTTTCCATTGAAAACGGAAACTGCCAAAGAGGTGTGTTCAGTACTGTACAAAGAGATTCTCACACGCTATGGTGCACCAAGAACCTTGATCAGTGATAGAGGTGCAAATTTCATGTCGAACCTGGTCAATGCATTATCTGACTTATTTCAGATAAAAAGGAAATTCACCAGTTCTTATCACCCGCAAACAAATTCTACTTGTGAGCGAATGAATCAATTCATTGAACAGGGCCTGAGAGCCTACATCAATGATAAACATACTGATTGGCCAGACCATGTACCTGGTATCATGATGGCTTACCGCATGACACCAGCGACGCAGTCCACAAAGTTGTCTCCCTTTCAGTTACTCTTTGGTAGGGAAATGAGAGCCCCGGTAGATATAGCACTGATTCCAAAGGATACACTTGCTCGCGATCACAAGGCATATCTTGCAAAAGTCCTTGACAATTTAGCAGTATACAAAAAAGTTGCTGAAGAAAATATAAACAGGGCTCAAGAAAAAGGTAGCAAGCAATACAATAAGAAAACAAGTGTACCTTCTTTTGAACCAGCCCAAAAAGTTTGGCTATATTGTTGCAAGAAAACTAAGGGGTTATCCCCCAAGCTTAGCAGAAAATGGATGGGTCCATATTACATCGTACTGGTAGGGCCACACTTCACCTACAAACTACGTAGAAGTTCGGATGACAGGGAAGTTAAATCTATGGTACATGCAAACCGGTTAAAGGTTTTTCAAGACCCTGCAAACAGGCCGAATTATGATCCTGATGAGTTAAAATATCAGGATGATGAACTCAGCCCAAATGAGATCGATACCGAGGATGGGACAAATCTTCCATCACATCCAAAGGAGAACAGGCCCATGGAATTGGGTCAGAACCAGAAAAATAAGCCCACTCTTACCGATGACATTGTAAATTCACAAGAAGTCAGGTCACCAGCCCGTGACACTACCAAACAAACAGAAACTCCTAAACGTAGCTTTATGGCTAGAGATATTGAGAAGATCCTAGCATCAAGGCGATATAATGGGAGAATGTGTTACAAGGTGAAATGGCTTGATAAAACACAAGGTTCCACGTGGGAGTATGATGCTAGTTTGCCTGAAGAAATGCGCCACAGGTATCACGCTGACAAAACAATGTCTGGCAGAAAAAGGCGTAAACCTTTGGCCCAGAATAAATTTTTTGTGAAGAAACAGGAAGAGAATGTTAGTTCGGTTGATATGTGTAAGACGTCTCTTCAACGAGATATCCAGCACAGAAAATATGATAAAAACATATCAGCTCCTGCAGCTATTCATGCTGTGAGCAGTATTAAAATGGTGATGGATAGTTACAGTGTTAAGGCCATGTACGAGGATAGGGATGGGAAATGTGACACATCATGGTTTCCGTTAAACCAAGTTCCCAGAAAGAAAGTTTCCAGTTTTGTGAAATTTGGGTTGATGGAATTGCAAAACTATGAGGATGAATTACGAGCTGAAGACCCAAAACATCGGTTATTGGAAGATAACCCCCGCTCACATGAACTGATCCAAGTGAAGCGTCCCTGGGACAAAATGTTATACAAGAGTAGTTGTATGTCATACCAGTGGAATGCTCTTGAAAACACAAATATTCACTGTGTTGATAGATTTCTACAGGATATTGAGCATCATAATCTGATGACTGACCGTTCAATGTTCAGTAATCAAGCTTACCAGTAACTTTGAAAGGAACTAAAAACCAACACATTTTGAACTTTGATCTCATACCCTTAGATCTTGCCTGGGTCTTGTCAGCCCTGACACTTTCTAAGGTGGTTCTAAGATTTGGCTTGACAAACCATATCAAAGAACCAAAAACAGAAACACATGTCAAAATTATCTTTCATATGAATGTATCTCAAAGCTTGATTAGTGAAAGTTTGAGCAGATTCCCATTTACCAGTACACCTAGGTATCTAGAGTCATTGTTGCAAATATAGGTGTAGATGGTCGTGTTTTTAATTCTTGAAAAATAACTTCTTGTTCCATTGTAACCCCCCCCATTTTTCCACATCTCTTTCAGTAGGATCTGGTAGTAAAGTAAATTTTTTTTCTTTTACTAAATCGTACACTACCAGCTGCCATCTTCAACTTAATTCTACTCCTTCCGAGATATGAAAATAATCATTAATCAGAGGCAAAGTGGAAGGTGACTGTACCATGTATTTGTTTTAAGTGTTTATAATTTTGTAAGGAATTATTTCAGATGTACATGTGTAGAAGATGACATCAAGAATTACATATCCTTCTGCATGCTTTACATGAGCACAACGAGTCCGGCTCTTTTATAAATGATGGACTTGGACTGCAGTGAACTTATCATGGATTCTTTTCTTTTGAATTGTATTAAATATATTCATTATTCGCAGTTTCGGCTCTTTTATAGATACAGGACTAGGACTGATGTGAACATATAATGATGAATTGTAATTGTATAAATGTATTTTTCAAAAAGTTTCGGGACGAAACTTAATGAGACAGGAGGGAACTGTTACCAGGCCATGGTAATGTTCAGATTGATAGTTCAATTTGATAGCAATTTTATATCATACAAAGTATATTGTTTTATTGTCTAATAATATTCGCATGTTCATATTAGTATATACTGAGTGAAGACAGTTGCATTGATGTTACATGTATACAATTGCATTTCTCTCAGATACATGTACATTGTAAGTAATTGGCTGTTGGTTCAACAGAGCTGCTGAACATGTACTGGCACAGTCAATCTGTGTAGGTGGATTAAAAGTTAATCCGTATTGTAGATGTGCTGCTGTTCTGGGTATTAATTAATAGGGAACAATAACTTAATTTTGAATGCACGGTTAGCCAGTATTTAATATGCATGTTACCTGTTGTCAGGTAACTTCTGGTGTTTATAGTTACGTTATCCTTTGGTCACCAGAAGGGGTTAAAAGCAGGCACCCAAAGGCAGAAGTGGGCAGAACTGACCATGGAGGTCAGCATGAGGACATGACTTGGTACATAATATGCAGTCACATGTATATTGCATACATGTAAGTCTAACACATGTATATTGCATTAATGTGAGTGTGTTCAGGGGAATTGTCCACTGAGGACAAGTCAGAAGGATGACAAGCAGTTCCATGTATAATTGAGACATGTAGGCCTGCATTCAAAGACTATGCAAACAGAGCAACTTGAAAGTGAACCGTCCATTTGGAATTACCCGCCACAACTATTTATACCTGTGTCGGGTGGAATCAGGTCCGATCAACAGTGTAAGAACTAACATGGACTATATGGCGAGATGTTGTACCGTTGACTGTGCTATTAATAAGTGACTTGTCGTCACTCAGTGTATAAGTTTATATGCCATGATCACCTGCAGTTATATTCAGCAATGTAAATAAACCATGCACACTATACATTGGAGAACTTGGACTTCCGTCGTTAATATTTGAGGTTACCGACAATCGTCAGCTCCCCACAGACATTTGTCTGGTAACAATATCTTAGATTTGGCCATGTTTTAGAGAAGGGGTATATGCACAAACATGTGAAGGACTATAAAAATTTACTGTATGCATTGTATATCCTTAGAGTAAGATTCAAGACCAATGACACATCTCATACATAGAAGAACAAACCTACTTAACCTACATGTACCATACAGTGTTGGGAATTTTATTTGTTTTTTTAACAGAAAATTTGACAATTAAGATGGTGAAAACAATAGTTGACATTATAGGTTCAATGAATTTTACTATTCATACACACAGCCACTGGAGGCTATAAAGAAATTTAAATGGAATACCAATGAATGGCATTCAATTATAATGTCAATATTAGAGGGAGAAGTCACACAGATTATAAATATGAGTTGTTAATTATTTGACTTCAGTTGTGGTGTTCCCTTGTGAAAAAATGAAAAATTTGAAAATCAATTTTCCTGTTTGTAAGCTTAAACTTACCTTCACATACCTTACATTAATACATTACCACAGAACCAAAAATAGTCCCTGTGCTCCCCAATGCCCATGCGCGAGTATCCAGAATCCAATCTGTTCCACGACATCACTTCCTTCGTTCCTATTCAATCACAGTGTGAATAACCCATCAGCAGGGCGGCTGGGAGGGCCATCACCGTATGTGAAGTTAAGTTTAAGCATAGAAATAGGAAAATTGATTTTCAAATTTTTCGTATTTCTTGTGCTGTAAAACTTACCTTCACATACCTTATTGCTACAATATCATAGCAGGAGGGAGTCGATCAGCAAGATAATCGAGCACCATAAAGGCATACATGTAGGATGATGATATGGCTATCGATATAATCACCCGGCCCAAGCAGAAGGCCCAGTGAACAAGCTGACAGCCACTAGACCAAAACCTCCCGCCCCCACTTTTTTTGAGAATTTGGGGAGAGCAAGCACTTACCAGATTTAAAAAATTGGTACATGTAAAATCACTGCTGTAGGAGGTCTAGTGCATTGAAGACAGGTCCGCAACAGACTGGGCAGCCACTCCCAGCGAGTAGATGTCCAATCTTTGTAGCATCATATCCCGGAGGTAGTGTGACATGAAGGTGGCATTGCTCCACCAGTAGTAGGCCCTCATTATGTCAGATACGGATCTATTGGTCCATAGAGGCCAGGATGCCGCCATGGCCCTGACCTCATGGGCGGAGACCTTAGATAAAGTAGTTACCTCAGGTGGTATGTCCATATACCCCAAGCAAATGGTCTAGGAAAGCCAGGATTAGATATAGTGTTTTTGGATATATCCTGCTTCGCCGAGGGCCCAAAGGGGATGAATAGATGCGCCCGCCCTGCTCTCCCTAATGTTCGACACTGGAAGTCCAAGGTATGGACAGATGCGACAGATGCAAAGGTGATCAGAAATACGGTCTTGTATTAGAGAAACTTCATCTCACAGGTGCCAATGGGTTCGAAGGGAGGCTCAGAAACCCACCTAAGAACCAGTGCCAAATCCCATTTAGGAAGTTTTTTTAGGTTGGATCTCGGCTGCCGGGGCACCAAAGCGGCAGTTGACAAGGTACGTCTATGAGAAGATCCATCAGGTCTGCAAACCATGGGCAAGTGGGCCACCACGGAGCCACTAGGTGGACCGCATGACTGTGCTCGGATCTTCCGGAGGACTTATGACAAGATTGCTGGCAGCGGGTATGCATATATATGCAATCATGCCGGACCAGTCCAAAGACGGTGTCAACTGCCAGGGCTGCTGGTTCCAGAGCAGGAGACACATAGGCCGGCAGTAGATGTTTCCAAAGGGTGGCAAACAGATCCACATTTGGTATCTCCCATATCCGAGACATCTGGGCTAGGATGTCTTCGTGAAGCTGCCACTCGGTCAGGATTATCTGATTCGGTCTGGATAATGTGTCTGTCAGCATGTTCAGATGACCGGGAATGTGGCGAGCTTGCACAGAAATATTTTTGTTCTAGCAACGGTTGAAGAATTTCTGTGCCTGATCCAGCAGCTGGGGGGAGTGAGTTCTCCCCTGCTTGTTTATGTAGGACAGAACTGTTGTGTTGTCGGTCGCTATACTAACAAGCATTGGTTCATGGGGCCAGGAAGAAATCTCGGTTATGGCCACTCACTACAGCCTGGAACTCCAATACATTGATGTGCATCTTCCTCTTACAAGCATCTGGTCCGTCATTCATAATTTAGCCATCGTCCGTTAAAGAATATCCGCGTCCATAATCCAAAGACCTATTCCATATTCCATATAACAGTATTAGCACCAAATTCAAAAAGACAATCATTCTAAGTATGTTTTCTGGCTTTCGTTCCACAAGCTGGACCTTGAACCCAAATGTGCTCCCCATCCTTCCATCGATGTGTCCGTGAACAGTTGAAAGGGTAGGAAGGAGACACCTATCATCACGTTCTCCGGCTGCAGCCACCAGCTGAGGAGACATTTGACATCCTCTGTCACAGGGACAGTCGGATTCAGATGTCTTTTCGGCCAGAAGTTGAGGTGTATCATCAACGGCCGAAGCTGCAACCGACCTTGAGTTGTCACATCTTGGGCGGAAGTTAACAGGTCGATAATTGCAGCGAAGTGAAGAGCACGTCTGTGCAGTGCTGACAGGAACGCCGGCACCGACGTCAGAATTTTTTTTCAATGGTCTTCCGGCGGTTTCGCTAATGCTGGTGACGTAGGAAACTCCGAGGAAGACTCGAGACTGTTTACATCCCATTTGAGTATACCTTACTCACATGGCAAAGATGAGCCATACATTTTGAGATCAATTTGTTAAAGGTCAAAGTCACAGTCCCCCAAACTGGATCAAGTTTGGCTGACTATATGTGTTAGGTTGGAATATATAACAATTGTCCTGTGGAGTTGTCTCCTATTGTTTGAAACAGCTACATTTAGTTAAACTGTTGTGAAATAAAAACCATACATTTACTAATTTAATGGGGAGACGGCTCCTTTATGAACTTCATACCTGTTTATTAACTTTATTAACAAAGGTTTACTTCATCACTTTCTTCTTCCTTCATGAACAATTCTCTCATCTGAAAGGAATCCATTTGCAGGAAAACTACTACTTTCTTGTGTTTGACTATTGTCGATTTCAGTGTGGGATATGTAAGCACTCGGCTCTTGCTTCAAGGTCAACTAGTTACCAAGAGTTAAAGGTGAACTGAAAAGCTTTCCAATGTTCTGTTAAAATGTCATAAAACAAGAACTTGTATAGTTGTTACAATTATGTGTGGTAATAGTTCAGTGGGTTATTGTTTTATTTTGGGTATATGAGAAGTCAAAACTTATACCGAGAGCCAGAACTTTTAAAAACATCATCGCTTGCCTCCCGTTGTTTTTGGAACGTCATGACGTTATAGTGGTCCTCGTTCATTCATCCGACGTAGCATGACGTCACATTTGAATAAAACTTAAGGGGGCCACTATAACGTCATAACGTTCTACAAGCCAAGAGAGACAAGCGATGCAAGTTTTCAAGATGGATTTATAACAGGATAACTTAAATATTGTTATTAGTTCAATTTTGCAAATTACATTTGCCCCAAAAACGTATAAAAGTTATGTCACATAAGACAAGATGTATATAAGCAACAATTTAGAAAAAATTAAAAGCTTTGCAGTTCACCTTTAAGCTCATTTTAGTTTATCGTTCAATATAAGATGTGATATACATGTATGTTACATTATCAGAAGCAAAAAATTGTAGACCTTTGTCTTGATTGCTACCAATTGTAATCAAGGCTTAAACAACCTTGAAATTTGAACCAATGTAACTCCAGATATATACGGGCGTATATTGAAGCCCCTTGCATGGGCTGTTGTTAATAAATATTTTTGACATCAAAAATAATATTATCAAATACCAAAATGGCACACTAATATGCTGTAACCCTATGGCTTGCTTTATGGCAAGCATCAAGTGCAACTACTGGTATATTTCTGATATAAAAACAATTCTTTTTGATATCAAAAATTCTTTTTTTTAATATAAAAATAAACTTTATTTTGATATCAAGACAGGAAAAGAAATTTTGATACCGATATCAAAAATAGATTTTTTATCGTTACTGTCATGTCTCAAGGATGTACAGTACTTAGTATGGTTTTTGGGTTGTCGCCCCTGATGTGACCACTTGAGTTGAGCAATTATTCCTGCAAATAGTACTCATGTTTACCTAATTTATCAAAATAAGGCGAGTGTCAGTGTGCTGTCATCGTGTAGATCTGAAGACGATGAGTAAGTCACCATTTTGACAGGGAACTTGTGGACTAACTTGTCGGAAAAAGCGGAAAATTGTTGACTTTAACTTTTAACATGGCGTCGAAAACTGGTGCCTCACTAACCATCTCCGATAATGAAGATGCACTCCCAACTTGAACTTGAACAATCTCAGTCCCACTACGGTACCAGGAGTAAATCTGGTAAGCAAAGAAAAGTGTACACGAGAATACATCAGACACGGGACCCAAACCAACTGACCTTTTCAGCAAATGAACGATCCATCCACGTGTGGAGGAAAATCCTCTACATTCGCTATTTTGATAAAATCCGTGAACTGGCCTTAGCAAATGTAGATTGGGCTGATTATGACTTACACGGACATCGTATCACCCTTGTCGAGGAGGAGGTCAATTTCGGTTCGAACCCAGGACAGTCTACACCTGCTAAACTCAGCAAATCTATAATAAAACTGTTCATCGCTGGTGTAAAACAGGTAACCATTACAGTGTACTACACCACTTGCAATGTGCTGATACAAGGGATATCGAGTCGGCAGTGGGTAATACAGGAATTTGAGAATCTTGATGCAGTTGTGAACAAAATAGTTGCCATGAAAAACAATGGAGCCTCTTCTCAAGACTGTGTCAAAACAACATTAGGTCTCCCACTACCTCCAACCCTTGACAAAACAAATCAGTCAACTGAATCCAGCAACCTCCCATCCATAATGGGCCCGAACACTAGTACTGGTACGGAACATGTACACATCACTACAGATCATTTCACCGTTGATATATCAGATGTTCAACCAGACACAGATAACCAGCAGAATTCTGAACAGGGCTTGAATCAGATACCCGTAGATCAGATCTCCGCGTGACACACGGAATCTACGCGTAACTACGCGTAAACTCCGTGTAGTTGATTTCCGCATGGCTCCGCATTGGCCACGCGGAATCATGCGGAGTATTGGGACGATTCAACACGGAATCTACGTATAGAAAACTCCGCATGACACGGAGGAACGCGGAAACTGAGAAATGACTGAAATATGCATATTGACACGGAGAAAACTCCGAATGATGCGGAGTCACACGGAGTTATCTCCGTGTGGAACACGGAAACTGAAAAATGACAGAATTATGCATATTGCACAGCCCTTATTAAAATACAAGCCTTCTGGTGACTAGTTGCAGCAATATCTTTTCCTATGCAAATTAGGTTGCTGCAATAGCGGCAATATTGCTGCAACAAGTCGCCACAAGCTAAAATTGCAGCAGCATTCCAGTCAAGCATGTTGCTGCAATATTGCATGTACATATGTGATTGACATCCGAAAATCACAAAAATGTGCAAATATTTAAGTTTGTAACCCAACCAAGTATAATAACATCTCTCACGAGTCCTGGGTGCCTGGTTTACGAGGACGAATGGAAAGAAGATATTGGGGTGATGCACTGGCACAGCTCCTCAGATAGCTCACATATAATCACAAACACAAGTTAATTTGTTAGGTTTTGAATATGAAGAACAAGACAAGAAGGTGATATGAATTATATTTAATTTGGTATTTTAAACATGTTAAAGGTTGAAATATCACTATTATAAACTTGAGTGGCATAATCGACTCAGCATGGTATTGTATATTTTCCTACCTGTTATCCAGAGTCCTAAACAAGAGACGGTATGTAAATACTTAGGAGGTGTGGGGCTTTTCAAAATTTATTGCACTGTCTGGCCCTGGCAATATATTTAATTAGATATATGAAACTCCAATGCATAATAGGAGAAAACTCTCTCATGATCTGGGAAGACTATCAATTTCTTTAAATTGTGAATAGTTAACACACTTTAGCATGTTCAGTGACATAACCATGTCACGATTTTATAAAAAAATCTTTCATCTAGGCATCCAATAATATTTCGTCAACACTCGGTTCACTGAAAGGATTGATCCATGCCTTGTGAACGTGTTTTTTTCCAGTAAATTCCAGCACAGTGCTACTTCTTTGAAAATTACGGATCGACAGTATGTCTTGTGTCACAACTCCAACCTGGGCAGGGGTGTCCAGTGTGCCTCTTCATGCTGTTCTTCCGAAATTTCCCAATATCAGTTCCACAATCAGTACACCGATATAGGCCTACCTGAAAATAAAATGCAAACAAATAAAATCAAATATAAAATTAATATTTTGACGTTTTTGCCCATATTTCGGATATAAATTTTTACACAAATGAATCTTTTGGATATTAAACAATTATTGAAATTAATAGTTTATCAAGGATCACAATTTTGCTTTTCTGAATTTCTTGGTGAAGTTGCCACACATGCCATAGTTGTACAGTGTGCTCTTTTGAGCAGAATTTGTTGTGGAAATGTCAAGAACGAACGAGCATGTTCAGGTGGTGGTTTTACATTTTTCAACTTAACAAACACAGTCACAGGTTTAATTAAACTTGGTTGTTTTTTGAACTTCAATGAGTAACATGAAAGACAACCACGGAACATCACAGTGAACAATCTTACCAGATGTGTTGTTGTTGTCGAATGTCGTCGGACGCACATCAGCCCGGCGGCCTTTTGGGGTAGGGTATTCGGGCACATGATTCACACGTCATCATCAAATGGCAGTAAGAGTGTTGCCCAAACGTTTGTCAGACTACCAAGTGTATAATTAAAAGCATCCATTTACGACATACTGGTTAGAACTGGACAGAAGTACAACGAACACCCGCCAACAACTTTTGAAACAGCGAAATTTGGCGCTATTCTTGCAGGGGAAATTCATTCAGTATCATCACTCAGGCGGATGGTAGAGTCTGTTGTTATTGTGTCTGTTTTGGATGTACCGACCGACGAATCATGTTGTTGTTCAATGACAAGAATATCATTTTAGTTGTTTTGAATTAGCGTCTGCTCTCTCTCTCTCTCTCTTCCCGCGACTTCCCCCAACCTCTCAATGCTACGCGCCAAAAATAAACGGCTCGAGAAGTGTATGTATAAAAACTCGGACTTCAACCTAAAATCGGATCTCTGGATCAATTATTTTTCTTTCATGAGAATACTACCAATTCTCACTTCGAATACTGAACTGTCTGAAGAATAAAATAATTCTTGTCGTTTGTAAGGACAGTAATTAGTCTTAATTAAACTTGTCACGATACTTCTAATTTTGAGTCCGCTTCCGGATTTTTGGAGTTTCGATTCCGAATTTTTTGCAAATCGGCAATTCATCTGGCCTTTGCTAGGGTTCAGTTTTCGTGGATCCATATTTGCGTGAACTCTGTAACTAAACTGATCAAGTCTATGTTGTCTAAAAAGTAGCACTGCGAAAGCAAAGACTCAGAAGAAAGAAATATTTGAATACTTGGGCTACATCAATGTTTAAAACTGCTGCTGATTTCACAAGACTCTAAAACTCCCGCGACTTTGAATGGAAATCCAAATGTTGAATACAACAACAACAACAACATGCCGAATGTGGATAGTTTTGTCAATCTCGAAACCAGAGCTATCCGGTCCTGTCCTCCCTACTAGGCTCTGGGACGGCGCTCAGCCGTACGATCGGTCATTGGATAGCACAAGAAACACTAGAATTCAGAACATAACGAGGGCATCTCTGTGGAGATCATGCCGATCTCCCAACGTCATGGACATTACGAGCGCGTCTGACAGATGACGTATGCTCATAATGCATTCTTGCGAAACATTTTCTATTCTGACGTCACGACGTTATTGACGCTGGCGAAGAAAATGACTCATGACTGACGTTTCAAAAGGAATGGAATATGTTCCAATGGAACCGGAAGAGGACACGTGAACGAATTTTTCGATGTATTATGGGACCCACTTTCAGTGAGCGTGGTCCCAGGGGTTCGTCGGAGCGGCCAATTTTCCAGCGGAGAGCGACCCCTGGTGGCGAGGTTGTAGTTTTGTTTCCTTTAACTTATTCCAGTTTAACTTAAGGACTTTGTTTCTTTTGCAAAAGCCATGTGACAGAGGTCTGGTGTAATAATTTTATTAATTTGATTTATTTAGAGTTTGCCTTTCCAAAAATAAATAAATAAACAAAAAAATAAATCACTGAGTTATTTATTTTTTTTTTTTACTCCAAAGAAAGGTAAGGTAATATTTTTTCAAAGGATAATCCTTAAAGTATTAATGAACTAATGAGAACAAAAGTATAACAATAGTGAGAAACGAGCATATATTTTGAGCCTTGGATACGTACCGGTAGTGAAAATGATAAGTACTGATTACGGTTCATGTTAGTTTGGTGAGGTTCTGCTTGAGAAACTATAAGATAACTTTTGTTCATAAGATTTTGACTTTTATAATATGTCTATTCTTGAGAGTTGAATTAAAACAGAACTTGATTGAACTTTCATTTGTTTGTTATGTCATTTACATGTAGTGCATTTGGCTGTATTGGGGAATGTTGTATTTGATGCCATTGAAATTGTGCTCTCTTATATGTAGTACATTATCTTACATTGCTATGTCCAATACGGCCTGGACCTGTATAAATGTATATCCTATTATTGAAAAATAATCTAAGTCCAATCCATGTCAAAAATAATCAAAGTCCACAAACTCCGTGTCCTTCCGTGTCAACACGGAGAAAGCTCCGTGTGGATATATTCAGCTTACACGGAAATTTTGCAGTTCCGTGTTGTTCCGTGTAAATTCCGTGTAGCTCCGTGTGAATGCGGAGATTTGAGCATTTGAGACTGTTATTTTTCTGTAAATCAAATTATTTCTAATCAACTAGGTTATTCTATATGTATATATACTTAATTATCTTCGCTTGATTGTATATCTGCTCGATAACGGGCGCTGTGATCAGCAAATAAAGAACCTTGAACCTTGAACCTTGAGCTACGGGTACCAGACAGAGACTGCCAGCAGAACCCAACAGACAATCTAAATACAAATACTGCCCGTCAACAGGCACCCTCACAGGAATTAAATGATCAAGTGATCTGTCAAAACAACTCAACCGAAAACCCAAATTGTGAATTCCAACAGTCTCCAACGGACAACTTAAATCATGAACTGGACAGCCAGCAGAATCCCTCACAGAATTCAAATCTTGATCCAGTCTCTCCAAATAACTCCGAAGAAAACTTAAATCAAACGCCAGACCGTCAGCAATCCCCCACACAAGACATGAATGCTGAAACAGCCTGTCAGCAGCAACATCCATGCGCCTTCGAAGAAAAGTCAAATGTTGCAAATGATCATGGTCACAAACAGTCTGAAAACCAGGAAATGGCCCCATTACTGTCCAGAAGTGTCTTTGAAGTCACTTTGAAGTAACTTTGAAGTGTGGCCATATTTCAACCTTGAAGTGCAAGGCTCAGAGTCAGAAGTGTGCTTGCAGTGTGGGTATTGTTTTGTAGCAATGCCATATAAGGGCATTGAAGTCACAATGAAGTCACTTAGAAGTGTGCCTCAAATATTTTAATTAGGTACTGCAAAGGCACTTCATAGACACTTCCACAGAAGGGTAACCTTCATAGGCACTTCTGAAGTGCTCTTGAAGTACCTAATTAGAATATTTGAGGCACTTCAATGTCCTTATATGGCAAGTCACTTCATCCACTCTTCTACAGAAGGATACCTTTCATATGCACTTCTGAAGTGCTCTTGAAGTACCTTATTAGTATCATAGCAAATCCGTGTGATGAAAAGGTATGTAAAGCCACGAGATATTTACTTTCCCAGAAAAGAATACACAAATATATATTTGAGCACAAAGTTTTATTCAGAGAAAATACAGAGTGAGACAGAACAGTACATCATAAAATATTTACAATAAACCGCTAGCACAAATCCTTGAGACAAAATACAGCACAGTTCTTTTTTTTTGGTATGCATTTACATGCAGTCTTTGGTATGAGAATTTATTGCAGTATTATTATTCAAGGGTGACCGTGTTCTTTTCCAACTTGAACTTGAAGCAGCAGATCTTTCGAAGGATAGTTTACTTCAGTTGCCCTGAGGTCCACTCGGACGTAACCCAACGCTGAATCCCACCAGTCTGAATTGTGAACTTCTTGGCCTGTGGCGATAAATACATGCATATAATTAAAACCTGATCAGTTGTATATATGGTTCCATATGACATGCAATCCAGTTTTTTTGTTTTTTTTTAATACACTCAGGATGATTGAATAGGTTGACTACCATAAAGGGTAAAGAATGGAACACATCCCTACGATTTACAAAAGATTGATGAAGATGTCTATTATCCTTTCTTTAGTACTCCATGATATACAACAATGGAGATAAACAGTTTGTGTGATGTTCTAGCCAATATACACTATGAAGAAATCAACCATACCTACATGTAGGTGTGCTCATTAAATTTCCCATCAGTCGAGTGGCTGCTTGAAGTGAGCCGAGTTCCTTGTTGCAGCTGTATTCTGGAATTATGAAAGTATTGACAAAGAAGCCATTAGAAACAATCATGTGGATTTTGATAATTTGTCTGTTTTTAATTCCTGGTTCAACTAAATCTTCATGCAAGACTTCAAATAACAAATAAATGCTTATTAACTACAAATTGTATTCTTAAATTTTTGAAATGAAATACATGTATGAAATGAAATGTTCTCATTTCTCAAGATGTGGGTAAGAATGTACAATTGAAGTGTGAAGATCCTTAGCTTTGGTATATGAGCAGTGCAATCAATAGACAAGGAAAATATAGCCTGTTATAATGATAAAAATTAAGTCTAATCATAATTGATTATACTTTTTCTGATTACAGCTGAAACAGGTAATGCTAACATTTTATTATCAATATATTCTAAAACTTATTTCTTTACCATTTTGTCAAAAATCTGGTATGGGAATATTCTACATTCTGCAAGGAAAAAAATCAATACAATTTATGAATCAATAAAAAATCAAAACAACAAGATAATTTATTTAGGGTTAACCAGTTAAATCCACCTGTTTTGACATGAACTGAACAGTTTTGTGATAAAAATATCTCACCCTCAGGGGATTTCCTTCAGGGGTGCATGCCAATCTTCATATCAGAATCTTATAGGATTTTTCAGACTCTTATATTTTAGAAGCTCATATGATTTTTTAGAATCTTTAGGATTTTTCAAAATCTTATAGGATGCTAGAAGATATTTTGTGCAAGGGGAAGTCTCCCAAGTTATGCTATATAACTGACAAAGTCCAAGAAGTGTCTTTGAGGAGTACCTTGGATTATGCTGAACAAAAACAAAGTCTCAGAAGTGTCTCTGAAGTCCCTCATTTTTTGTTATGAAATTGACAAAGTCCATGAAGTGTCTTTGAGGAGTCCCTTGACTACTGCCTTTTTCTAATGAAGTACCTTTGAAGTGTGCCAATATTTTTCTCTGTCGTTGAAGTGCCTTTCAAGTGTACTCTTCACAGGCACTTCTAGGCACACTTCACATGAAGTGTGACACTTCTGGACAGTAAGGGGGAAGATGAAATTAACCCACCACTGAGCACTCAAGGTCAAAATAACTCACAACTCATCGATGCGAGTCCTCGCAGTCCTGACAATACCAAACTGCCACCAACTCAAACAGTTAGCCCAGCCGTTAAGAAATCACTACTTGAAAAAGCCCATTCCCTCCGGGTCACACAAGCAGAAAAAATGGATGTCAGTGTTATATCTAAACTTAGTCAGGTGGAGAGCTCCCTAGCTGGTCTGATATTAGATGTGAAAGCGGCACTGCAAAACCAAAAGAAAGCAGATCAGATTGAGGAGAAAATCCTTGATATAGATAGAAGGGTTGAGTCCCTCAAAACATCCATAGAAAAACAAATGAATAGATTCACTGACCAGATCAACAAGAAAGTTGGCGATTTCCTCAAAGTGCAGAAAGACAGTTTAAAATTACAGAAAGACATCTCTGATCAATTGACACATAAACCACTAACTCATGAAATGGAAACTCAGACACTTGATTGTACCAGCCCAAGGGCAGGGTCCACAACAACCTCAGACACAAGCCCAACAGAGGAAAATAATTCATCAACAAAACCCCCCGTGTCAACAGTAGAAAACATTCCTGTAATAATCACAGATACAAATGGGCAACCTGCAGATAGGGCCTGGAGAGTTCCGTGCTCCGCACTGGACACTAGCTGTAGTGGGCACCCCACTTCGGTGCCAACGTCGCTACCTCTTACACATGGAATGGAGAAAAATAACAATCACCATTTTTCAAGTACCACCTATGACTGGACAAAAGGAACTAAGTCACAGCCGAACCAAGTACGCCACCCTTATTATCTCACCCCAACAGTGAATTCGATCAAGTTAACTGAAGGTCGGAGAAACCGCAGAGAGGCAGATCTGTTAATTATTGGGAATTCCAATGTCAGAAACTTAGATGGGAGAAAAATGTATCGCAGAAAGATGGTTAACATAGTGGAACTCCGCAATAAATCCATCACAGGTGCTCAACGTTACATAGAAGGCATCAGGCCAAGTGAAAACCCCCCACAATGTGTTGCTTTCCTGGTAGGCACCAGTGAATCAGATACATCACCAACCCCTCATATCACCTCACAGTTTCGTTCCTTAATTGACAAAAGCAAGGAAAAGCTACCACAGTCTTCTATCGCAGTAATAGGGGTCATAACAAAGGGTGGAAGAAGCTCAGACAAAATCAAAAACATCAATGTTCATCTTCAGCAGATATGCCTGGAGTCTGGTGTATTGTTCATATCCAGCCATAACATTACATCTGAGCACCACCTTCTTGTGGATCAAGTTCATTTGAATAATGACGGCGTCAAACAGTTGGTCCGTAATATCAAAAACTCTGTCAATCCGATACTGGGGCTAAACAACCATTCCACTGCGCCTGAACCATACTTACCGAGGGACTTGTCACGATATCACCAGCGTCCTGTGGTTAATGAGCCCAACTACCAAACTCAAAATGTTCAAGGTTCATTCTCAGAACACATGTACCCCTCCTCAACAATTGGTAGCTACCCAACTACCAGCTGCAAGTCTTTCGAAGAAAGCCTCGTAAATGGTTACACATCACCTGGGGGCCACACCACAACTGGTTCCATGCCACCTGGGGACTCCACCACAACTGGTCCCACACCACATAGGGGCTACGCTACAGTTGGCCCCACACCACCAGTAAGCTATGTTACAACTGGTTCTTTGCCATCTGGGAGCATCACAACTGGTCCTACACCGCCTGGAACTTTCACCACAACTGATTTCACATCAGCTGAGGGCTACCACACAACTGGTTCCATACCACCTGGAGGCTACTCTACAACTGGTTCCATGCCACCTGGGAGTTACACCACAACTGGACCCACACCAAGTGGGCGCCACATCACAACTGGCCCTACACCACACGGAGGCTATACCACAGCTGATTCTACACTGCCTGGGGGCCACGCCACAGTTGGTTCCACTCCATTTGGTTCTCTTCCAGCTGGAGGCAATGTCGCAACTGGTTCTACAACACCTGGAGGATACACCTCAAATGCAGTCACACAACATTCTAGCTCTATGTGTACTCCTGACGGTGTTCACACATCTGGTCCAGTTTCCCCACCTGGTTTTCCTACATACTTTCCATTCCTCCAGTATCCCATGTCTCAACTTTAACCAGGGATGAGAAACTATCCCTATATACCGAACGAATATTCAAACTTGTATGGGTTAGTTTAAGGCTGGTATACAGGTCGGTAAACTACTCCCTCTACCGATTTATAGCACCGCTATGAATCACATTGATTAAAAAGTTAAACGTAATTGAAAGTTCAGTAATAATTGCTACATTAAATGTATGATACCAGAGTGATATAATCAGAAGAACACAAGGGTCCTGACCGTATACCCATATAAGATAAATAATTCATGAATGTATATTGATTGATTCATTCATTGGTAATTCATTGATTCAGGAATTAATTCATCGATGTGAAATCAAACTAATAGAATAACAGTTATTCCATGCATTCCGATCAAGTAGCCCACTTAACAGTGATAAAGTCTGAATGTTCCCTCATCATCATGCTCATGATCGATATTAACAGTAGTTAAATATAGACACATATACCTGCATAAAATTAATTCTGTATGAGAAATATCCTGTGTCACTGGTAGTGTAAACTGAATTATTTTATATGATTATTAACATGTGCCAGTATGAAATTGATACATTCTGTCATGTCTGTGTGAGTATAAATTAGTATGTGCCAGTATAAAATCAGTGTGCCAGAATATTGGATAAATTGGATAAATTAATAATTGAAAGAACAAATGTATAGAGTATCACAAACTGAAAGTAATGCATTTATAATACTGTATGATCACTCTCCGGTCATGAAAATAGTGTTACTGCCCATCCATAGGGTACCACTCAGGCATGGAGCCCAAATATGAGCATTCAATTTGTGGGGGGGGGCGGGGGGCTAGATTCCATTACACTGTATTTCTAAGTTAATGGCGCAATCATATCTGAGTGACCCCCTATGATATTATTGACTGTTAAAGATTTTCTAACTGTTTTATGATCCGCAAATTGTACCATATATTTTGTCATTTAACTCACTAGTAGACAGCATACTGATACTTACGCCTTAAATGTTATTTAGCATACAAATACCAATGTTGAATCTAAGCTGTTGGAATATTGACGGACTGAAAAACAAGATGGCAGATGACTTATTTTCTGCTTATCTAAAGGACTATGATATAATTGGCCTCGTAGAGACATGGATTATAGATGAAGAGGAGTGTAAGAAATTTATGGATCAGTCCCATCTCCAGGACTTTAGATATATTTTTGTACCAGCGAGGGGTAGGAAGTGTGCAGCCGGTAGGAAAGCTGGTGGGATAATCCTCCTGTATAGAAAGTGTCTTCACCAAGCTCTCTCCACATCACTGAAGACACCGGACTCCAGCTGGATTAAGTTAGACTCCAAGTTTCTGGGCTGTAGGAGAGATTTGTTTATCTCTACCTGTTATATTCCCCCGTTTGACTCATCCTATTTTGATGATCAGTTTGCTCAGTTAGAAGATAATTTGACCAAATTCAGTTCCGAAGGAGATGTCCTTCTCATGGGAGACTTCAACTCCCGATTAAAAGGATGCAAGATTTCATAGCAAATGATACAAGTGAATATATAGGTCTCCCTGAGGATTACGTCTCTGATTCCCAGTTGTTCAGAAATAATTTAGATTTGCATGGTCCGGTCCTGAGACATGGAAGACAACTTCTTTCCTTATGCGTTTCTTCGCAGATGCGTATCCTCAATGGCAGAACTCCTGGTGACACCCTTGGAAATTATACATACCATGACTGCAGAGGAAGTAGTGCTATCGACTTGTTCATCTGTAGCGAAGCACTACTCCCCTCTATTTGGTGCATGCAAATCAAACCCCTAATTTATTTATCAAGGCACTGTCAAATTACATGTAACCTTGACTACTGTGTTGACAGACAACAAAATGCTACTCCCATAGAAATATTTCCAGTGCCCCCGCGCTTATCTAAGCTCACTTCTGAAAACCAATATCAATATCAACTTTCACTACTATCACAAGATGCAATAACCTCTATTTCCGACTTTATGACAAAGGATATCACAGCCACTCAACTGAATATTGACGAAGCTAATAGCCAACTCACTGATATAGTCCTTAAAACAATCTCATCACTCAGCCCATGCTCTTTCGCATTACTGAACTCTAATCCCAAACGCCATAAAAGAAGACGAAAGTCTAAACCGTATTTTGACCAAGAGTGTAGAGATACTCGTAAACTAGTGATCAGTTTAGGCAAACAACTCTCCAGTAATCCCTGGAATCCACAACTCCGGCAGTCGTATAATAAAACTAGAAAGGACTACCAGAAACTCGTAAAAAGAAAACAGAGGATCTACAAACAAACTATCATTGATAATTTAAGAAATCTGGGCAGCACAAACAGTAAAGAATTTTGGACCCTCATACAATCACTTGAGAATATTGATACATTAAATCCCGCATCTGGCCCACCTCTTTCTGACTTTTACAAACATTTTGACACCATTAACCACCAAAATCAGTCAAACTGTACTGATAGTGAAGTGAAAGAGGAAATAAATACCCTGGAACAGTCTGACCATGGAAATAACCATCTTTCTGAGCCAATCTCCTTAAGTGAAATAAAGACGGCTATTAAAACTCTAAAAAATAACAAATCAGCCGGTCCTGATAGGCTAACAAATGAAATGTTAAAATACGGGCAACTCTCTCTTCTTTCTCCTATCACCAAATTGTTTAATTGTATCCTGCAGGCTGGAATTTTCCCATTGATGTGGGCCCAGGGCTACATAGTTCCAGTTCATAAAAAGGGCGCCAAAGGAGAGGTATCAAATTATAGGGGAATCACTATCCTGAACAGTCTCGGCAAACTTTTCACTAAACTCCTTAATAACAGGCTCTCAAACTTCCTGGAAGAAAGTAACATCCTTCCAGAAGAACAAGCTGGCTTCCGTCCAGATCGTCGAACAACAGACAATTAATCTTTACATTATTTCTACGCTTATAGATAATTATGTTAAGAAAAAGAAAAAATTATTCTTCTGTTTTGTCGACTTTAAGCAAGCATTCGACTCGGTTTGGCATGACGGTTTGTTCTTGAAGCTCCTTCGAATAGGAGTTAATGGAAAATTCTACAAACTCATTAAAGACATGCATACAAAAACAGTACTTCAAGTTAAGCAAAACAACTCGCTCTCGCCTAAGTTAGAAAGCTTGGTGGGAGTCCGCCAGGGAGACAACCTCAGTCCTACCCTCTTTAACGTATTCGTTCATGACCTCCAGTTCAACCACACGGAAAATGACTCGCCCTTATTACATAAAGAGGCTATATCACACCTAATGTATGCAGATGATTTGGTAATAATGTCGAAATCTGAGGGTGGTTTGCAAAATAGCCTCAATCAACTAAAACTGTACTGTAGCACCTGGCATCTCAACGTAAATACTGATAAAACTAAAGTAATGATTCTACAACAGCGAAAACGGAAGAAGAACTCATCTCCTGTTTTTCAGATAGGTGATACAACACTACAAATAGTTCAATCCTACCGATACCTAGGGACTACTTTGAACGACAAAGGCCAGTTCATAGACACTGCACTTGACTTGAAGCAAAGAGCTCAGAAGGCATTATATAAAATACGGAAAGTATCTAATAATAGTGAACTCCCAATAAACATCCAAGTTAAACTCTTCCAGACCTTAATTAAGCCTATTCTATTATATACCGGTAACTGTGAAATATGGGGATTAGAGGAAAAACTGCTCAAGAACACACAAAATTTCTGGATTAGCATTGAAAAACTAAATAAAACACATTCAGAACAAATTCAACTAAAATTTTGTAAAATGGCCGTCGGAACTTCTCATCGGGCACATTCCCTTGCATGCCGAGCAGAACTTGGACTTTTTCCCCTTCACTTCGACATCCTCATGGCTACTCTGAAATACGACGACCGACTCCAAAACACACAAAATAAACTTCTTAAAGATGCTTATGCCTCTGGTAATCAGAACTGGAAAACAACAGTTGCCAATTAAGTTCAAGAATGCGGCGAACTTGGCAACTGGTGATATAAAAAACATGACTAAGTTTCAGAAGAATAGGTACTACAATCAAATAAAATTGCAGCTGGAGCAAGACTACAAAAACTATTTCCTCCAAAAAGTTCAAGAGCACACCCAATCTGGTAAACTGACTCTCCTCTCAACCATATATGAAGAATACAAATTGCAGGATTACCTAGAAAATATACAAAACCCGGATCATAGACGAACAATAACAAAACTACGAATCAGCTGTCACAAAACTCGAAATAGAGACCGGTAGGTATAAAAACACCCCAAGATGTGACCAGATCTGTCGCTACTGTACCCAAAATGTAGTAGAAGATGAAGTACACTTCTTGCTATACTGTCCTCGACATAACAAACACAGAGATTATATAAACCAAATTATCCACAGTAACCGACTCCCACCCCATCCGGAAATTATAAAAGTTAAATCTATACTAAATCCCCATGAGACCATGCTTCAAAAATAGGAAGACTGGTACACCAAATGTACCAGTCAAGGCTCAACCTTAACCCTCCATCAAAAAACCGGCTGGACACTTCTTAATTAGAGTTAATACATCAACACACTGGCAACTTCTATGTTATGTCCTAGAATTACTA
>JAVTVY010047500.1:0-22827 GCA_036873755.1 Hanleya hanleyi | reverse complement strand
CATCAACATGATTTTAACATACAGCAATAAGAAAACTAATCTGGATAGGAAGGGTCTGTATTATAATAATGATGAGAAGTCAATCAGAAACAGCCCATTTTGCCCATAACATCTCAAATAATTCTAATTGTTATGGAATAATGATATATTTCCCATGCAGCTCATTCATTTGAAGTGTGCACATATAAACATCAATTGGTGTTCTCTGAAATGTTCTTTCCACAGCATGAAATTCACATGCAATCATGCGACTGCAAACACCCCTAATAAGAGCACTACCGACATAATACAAATAGTGACAGGATTTATCACATTAAATTGGGGAAAATTCTATCTACATGTACAGTCTACCATGGTGACAATGAAGGTCAGCATACAATCATTTTCATCTTCCATAATGTCTATAGATCGATGCAATCATTACATCATGCAACCCAATTCATTCCCATGGACAAAATGTTGGAAAACGTACCAATCTCTTCTTTTCATGGTCCAACTCCTGCAACTGATGTTATACACAACAAAATTAGCTCTTATTCAAAATTATGCAAATCAAAATATTGGTATATATACAGTAAATTATAGAAAAAAACAAATGCCTCAAACTCTGAAGGCCCTAACCAGGAGCCGCGGAGCACATTGAAAGTGGGAGGGTGGGGTGCTATCTAAGATAGGACTTATAACATTGCGGTCCCAAAAAGTGGGGGGGGGGCCCTGCTGACAGAGGTAATAATGAATGATACTAATAGTTAGAATCGAATAATAATATGTAGTCATGATGGTAGACATGTATTCTTTACCTATCTATGTTATCATGCACACATCTACTGTTCAAACAAACCATCCCAATCACTTTCACAAATTTATGACAAACTTTTGAGCAGTACTTACATGTACATGTATTCAATTTTCCATATTCAGATGATATAAATAAACTCCATTTGTTCTTGTCTTTCAACAGTTCTAAACATATTTTCTTAAAGATACCCCCTCCCCAAACATACACACACCAAAGTATCATGGGATACATTCAGTGAATCTGATTGGTCAATTCAAAATCTTTTTATAAACTCATTCGATCAACCAGATTCACCAAGTAGAATTTTCAACCAGTCATGGGATTTCTGACAATCAGGTCCCAAATTTCAAGTTTAATACCTGTTAGTGTAATTCTCCAGAAAACAACATTCCATAAAATATTAAATGGTCTCTGAATATACACCAGGGGTAGAAATATTCAAAATAATTTACCTGTCATACGAGACAGGTGATCAAAATGTTTACCTGTCAACTTTAAGAATTACCTGAACATGCAATCGTTGAAATTGTCACATACATGTAACTCGAGATTAATGACAAATTTAGATGTTGCACGACACTAATAAATTAATGACACCTTGTTTACTTGCACTTATTAGCAGGTGTGTTGAATGAATTTTGTTGAAGATGTATTTTGAACACCAAAACAAAATTATTGGCTACCTGTCAATAGAGACAGGTACTTTATTTCTCTACCGGTCTCTTTCAAAAATTACCTGTCAGAGACAGGTAGACAGGTGTAAATTTCGACCCCTGTACACTGTATCTGTTATATGGTTACATGTACACTTGTATGGAATACATGTATCAAGGTGTAAAGCCTTGATTCAAACTGAAACAATGCTCTTCTGTGTGTATCTCTTCAGCAAGTCCTGACCAGTGATCAATATGTGGATTGCATGCCTATCCATTATGTTTTGCGAGAAAAGCATCGTGCAACTCAGGACAAGATCCAACCTATTTCTACTTCAAAGTTTCTTTTCGAGATTGAAAGACAGAGTTAATTATGGTGGCTGATAAAATCCTGAATGCATCCGATAGAATCCCAAAACGGGACCGAAGAATTAGAACGCAATAGTTGTAGACTCCAATAACAACGTCAGATAGAACGTTATTGGGAAGTCCACAAAATCAAACATTCCAGCATGTCCTAGCATAAGTCCCCGTACATGTAGAGTCCTCGGATGTAAAAAAAAATCTATTGCCATTGGGGTTACGATAAACGGAGATTTTTCAGAACTGTAACTGAAGTATTCCACCGTAATAGTCTCTGAGGGCCTATCACAGGAAGAGAAGGTCTGTTACCATTGATTCTTGCGGCGGTATTCTCATTCCGAGTCATTACACTAGCGATAAAGCAGACTGTTTGAGCCAAATATCCTTGAGTAGCCACTTGATAAGATGTTTTCTGCAAGCAACAATTTAATGTGTGCCAATTTCCTCCCTGAGCAATTACTGCCTTTGATTATAATCACTACATCCCAATGTAACCAGTGTGAAAGATGGATAATATAATCAATATCTGTTCAATACGTCTGGATAGTCCAGGTTTAACCATTCTCTGAACAATATCACCCATCCGAACAATATCTGTTTGAACAATATCACTACTTTCTGAACACTATCATCACTGTCTGAACAATATCACCTGTATCTGAACAATATCTCCAGTCTGAACAACGTCATCCCTATCTGTTCAATATGTCTGGATAGTCCAGGTTTAACCACTCTCTGAACAATAACCCCCATCTCAACAATATCTCTGTTTGAACAATATCACTATTTTCTGAACAATATCACCACTGTCTGAACAATATCACCTGTATCTAAACAATATCTCCAGTCTGAACAACATCATCCCTATCTGTTCAATATATCTGGATAGTCCAGGTTTAACCATTCTCTGAACAATATCACAACACCCATCTGAACAATATCTCTGTTTGAACAATATCACTACTTTCTGAACAATATCACCACTGTCTGAACAATATCACCTGTATCTGAACAATATCGCCGTCTGAACAACCTCATCCCTATCTGTTCAATATGTCCGGATAGTCCAGGTTTAACCACTCTCTGAACAGTAATACCCACCTGAACAATATCTCTGTTTGAACAATATGACTACTTCCTGAACAATATCACCACTGTCTGAACATTAGTCTGAAAAACATCTGTGTTTGAACAATATTACTACTTTCTGGGTATTATCACCGATGTCTGAACAATATCACCATTTTTGAACAAGGAGAGACAGAGAGAGAGAATCAAGGTATAAAGTCACGTTCAGCAATATTTCAGCTATATAGCGGATTATGCATGGTATCATAGAAGGTTGAATGAGAAGCATGCATCAGTGTTGCCGACTTCAAATCCTGGTTTATTTCACTTAAAATTATCAAACTGCAAAAAAAAAATTTAGGCGAAATTAACACCACCCCCCCTCCCCCCCACCCAAGCAGCATGTCACTACACATGCTACATGTAAACAAATATAACTGATAGATTAATACCCCCAAAATACAGACAAAAGTAGAAATGGGTAGGAAGTGGAATAAGAGTATGTCTGTGGAATAATACTTCTCATGGACTGATGGAGAAATGAACTAGTATCATATGACGAGTGTGATGGTGTAATTGTGGAGTGGTCCTGAGAATGATCTCAGAGGAAAGTCGGTTAATAAGAAATAACCTGTAAACATGGTAAAGGACGGGAGCAGTGGAGCAGGAACAGGGACATAATGACATAATCAACATCATACATAACATTCAAACACCAGCAAACATATGAGGGTCTGTAAATGATTATGTAACACGAAAATCACATCAAAGGTTAAGACAAGGGGCTGAACTTTTGTTTACGCATGGGGTGATCTACAGGCTGGAGATGATGGGGAACATGTGGCTAGAAAAACGATTTAGTGTGCGCTTCTGGTGGAGGATTTCAGCATCACAGTGATCAGAAAGTCGAGACTGAAGTAATACTGTAAATATACATGTATGACACCACTATTACAGCACATGGCATATGGTCATTGTTGATGCTGCTGGCATCAGAAAGTAGAAAAATGAAATGAACTACTATCAGTGTACTACCATCCCATGTGATCTATCTAAATGTACATGTATGTATCTATCAATTTGTCAAAGTTTCTTTACAATATCCTCCCCACACAAAGTGACAATTCAAAGTATTAAATGCAGAGAACCATGTACATGTCTGTTCTCTTCAGCATATTTTCCATAAATAAACTGTAAACATACATGTACATATATATCAATTGATTGTTTGACCAGCAGAGAAAATTACACATCAAATACTGACATGCCTGATAGTCATTTAATGTGTGCTATTTATTCATTTAACATATATATATTTATTTCCTCGTTTGATTTGTGTAAATATATGTACTGATATAGGCCAGGCATTATATTTCCCCCTGGAATAAATTGTCAAAACATTCCAACTAAATTGATATCACCCAGATAATACTAATATGTACATGATAGGGTACCTGAACAGTTTCATTATCACAGTACAAATACAGGCAGGCTAGCTCATACTGGTCAGACCAACAACAATCTCAATCACTGGATCATATAAGCAGCCTGATATAAGATCACCCAATAAATTATCAGTCTACCTCAGATAGAACCACCAAATTCTTTATCAGACTACATGTAATGCATATAACACCAGCAATTTCATCATCAGACTGGCCTTATATCCCAATTTCATCATCAGACTGGCCATATCCCAATTTCATCATCAGACTGGCCTTATATCCCAATTTCATCATCAGACTGGCCATATCCCAATTTCATCATCAGACTGGCCTTATATCCCAATTTCATCATCAGACTGGCCATATCCCAATTTCATCATCAGACTGGCCTTATATCCCAATTTCATCATCAGACTGGCCATATCCCAATTTCATCATCAGACTGGCCTTATATCCCAATTTCATCATCAGACTGGCCATATCCCAATTTCATCATCAGACTGGCCTTATATCCCAATTTCATCATCAGACTGGCCATATCCCAATTTCATCATCAGACTGGCCTTATATCCCAATTTCATCATCAGACTGGCCTTATATCCCAATTTCATCATCAGACTGGCCATATCCCAATTTCATCATCAGACTGGCCTTATATCCCAATTTCATTATCAGTCCAGCTCATATAAAAGCATCAATTTCACCAGGTTTATTCACAGTCTACATGTAGTTCATATAAGACCACTAATTTCATTATCAGTCCCGCTCATAAAAGACCAATTCTATTTGCAGTCTAATGCAAGGAAGACCACCAATTTCATTATCATTCTTGCTCATAAGACCACTAATTTCATTATCAGTCTAATTATATATATGCATGTAAGCTCATATAAGATCACAAATTTCATTATCAGTCCAGCTCATACATACATATATATATAAAACTACCAATTTCATTATTGATCGGAGTAGCTCGATACCACGTGGTTCGAAAGCATAAATGAGTTTGTACCATGTCTGCTTCTACAAGGGGAAGATTAATTTGCTCTATATGATGACTGTACATGGCTAGTCACACATGCCTAGTTAATTATATATCAAGTAGTTAGTTTTATCATAGTTATATGGCTGAAATACTGCTGAACACAATGTTAAACCATAACTCCCTCACACTCAAACCCATCAGTCTAACTCACATAAGACCAACAATTTCATTATCAGTCTACCTTCTGTTAGACCACCAATTTCATAACCACTCTAGCTCCAGTAACTTTGTGGTAAGACCACCAATTCCATTATCAGTCAAGCAACTATGAAGCTAATAGACTAGCTCATATTATAACAAGATCACCAATCTCATCAACAGTCTGCCTAATATCAGATCACCAATTTCATTATCTGTCTAGCTTATAGGAGACCAACAATTTCATTATCAGTCTAGCAGCTCAGACTAGCTGATATAACAAAATCACTAATTTCATTATCAGCCTAGCAGCTCAGACTAGCTGATATAACAAAATCACTAATTTCAATATCAGTCTTGCAGCTCTACAGCTGACAGACTACATGTAACTCATAAGATCCTTAATTTCATTATCAGTCTAGCAGTAGCTCAGATGAGATTACCAATTTCATTATCAGTCTATCTCATACGAGACCATCAATTTAACTGCATTTGCAATATTCATAACATCAAGAATTGTATTTATACCTACAGAAAACAATTTTGTGGATCTTGTATGATGAATGTATTAGCTTGTACGAATCGTAAGCATGCCATGACCTCAATCTATAAAAGCTCTCAATATTAGCATCCACAAATATATAGGGAATCTACAAAAAAAAGTATGGTACCTCTATTTCCTGCTTAACTTTTTCACAAAGGTATATAGTGTTCAATAAACATCCCCTTCGCATCAAATGGGATGCTCTGACTGGGTTGTTCATCAATAACACAACTTTAATTTTGGAATAGTCCATTTATATTGGGGAATGACGGACTATCCCACCTTGACGGACACTTTCCACATGGACTATATTTGTAACTGTGTAAGAGTGCATGTATACATGGACATCTGCTATGAGCATAATACCCTCATATTTCTCATTTTTCCGGAGTACGTAGGTAAACAAAGGTATTCCTGACAGTTGGTGCATCTCACAAATGAGAGTGTCTACCCAGATATACATGTATGTAGGTACTGTATGTATGTATGTATGTATAGTTTATGACCCATGTACATGTACAACACTAAAGCACCTACAGACAGACAGGTCAGAAATAAACTTCAGAGTTAGTCATTGTGTTCACCGATCCTGTAACAACCACAAGTACAAAGTTATAAAGGATCCCGGCCTCAGACAGGTGTCACACATATTATACCTTACATGTTATGTTACTTCTTTTTCAACTGATCTGGTGAAGGCAATAGCGACAAGTAAACTGAATATTAACTTTTGATTGTAATATATGACTGGTCACAAGAGCATGTCAATGTACATTCATATGTATCCAAGTAACACCTACAAGAGGACATTCAGGATCACACAGATATTGTCAATTTTTATTGGGTGCTCTTGGGAAAGAATGATCACTGTCTTTGGATCATCATCCGAACACACGGCACGATCATACGTAGATCTATACTTCTGTACATAGCCATATGGTAACAGGTGTTATCTGGGTATATTAGCCAGGGCATGTCTGAATGATCATAGCCGATTGGTCCCATGGGATACGCGATCCGGGCAGTCACATTCACTGAACGAAGAAACACCTCCGGAGAGCGATGGATTGAAATTATCCCTTGGTGGGCCTCAAAGTGTGCCAATCACAAAATAGTATACACTATTGTCTATGTGAACCATTGCCGATTTTATTTCTTCCCAGTACTTTAGACCGTTTGTAATATGGATCTTCTTAAAAAAATACAGAAAGCTATGCACCAGGAAAAATAAATTGGCTAATTTTCACAGGTTCGGTTTTGTCTCGCGCAGTATTTCACAGATGTGCCCCTCTCTACTAGTGTGTCAGCTTTCCAGCACAAATATTCAAAACCAGATAATTTCATTGGCTCGTTAGAAGGAAGCAGTCATGTGACATAATGCTTTGTGAAGCTGGAATAGGGCCGAACACACGGTGAATGAAGTCAATAAGCTAAGGGTATAATTTAATGAAATGTGATATTCCCTTGGCTCAGTAAGATGTCTTCGGATTATCATAACAGAAGAAAACACAACTGCTTTGTGCAAGGGATGGAAACTACAAATTTCAGGTGCATTAGGTACATTGTACATGTAGACAAGTGGATGAAGCTGATAATGACAATAACCATCAGTGTGGCTGATGAGGGGGGGGGGGAGGAGGAAGTTTCAGAGATTGAATGATGGATTTTACAGTTTATTATTCTGCTTTCGTTTCATTTGCAATAATTGTCATGTTCCAAAAAATGAAAAGTATTAAAAGTACCTTGATCTACATGACATGTCGCGTCTGTTAACTTCTAATCTACTTCAATGATGTCAGATACACCTTGCCCATACATGTACATGCAAAACTATTAAAGGTCATCGAGTGGAATGAAAGAAACCTCTAATCTAAATATTTGTGGTTCACCACATGTACATGTACAGCCTTCATACTGCATTCAAGGTAACATACCTATAATATGTAAGCCTAGCTTATAAAGACCTGTATGTCTGTCTGTATGTAAATATTGCCTAACCATGGTGATAAATCTTCATCATTCCTCATAATCATAGTGATAGCCATCACCAATTAGACAGGATCTTTCTCCTTGCCCTCGTGGCCTCTTGTTGAATATTTTATCCTGCTCACTTATTATTTTTCGGTGCTAGTTTAATATTATGGATTAAGAAAAAACATTTCCCAAAATCCCGATCACGCGATACGATCCGACAGATAATACCGTTACGAGCTCTTTCGGAGCTCACAGCAATCCGGCGAATGCAACTGATCAAGGCAGCTGTCTATTGTAAGCTCCCGAGAACACATATTTTCACATGTTTCTAATATTGCTGGTGATCAGAAATTCTACTGTGGGATTTGGAAATTCAGCTGGTGCAGATAAAGCACCTAGCTCACTGATAAGTCTGTCCGACAATGTTACACCAAGAAGGAGATAATTGCACTCGGCTGCCATGAGCTTGGGATGGGAAGAACCGAAAATTGCTCTGGAATTGTCCAACTTGTTTCGTTCACATGTAGGCCTTTAGCATAGGGATCAGGACTCCTTCACAGACCTGCTCGGAGTGTGTATATCACACGACTGATCTCTGCCATTAATCAGTGCACATCTTTGAGCCAGTTTTCCGACCCGTCGTTCCCTTTCGACTCCCCTATTCACTATCTCACGCATCTGTACATTGCTCAAGGCCTTATTATTATCTGTCAGTGATGGTCTGCTCTCACAGTCAGGATCTTCTAGCCTGTTATCTCCAAATGTAATATCCGTTCTTTCACCATGTGATGATAACATGCCTTTGATGGCCCCTTTCTACTGGCACTTTGAAGTGGTAATTAAGCTCAGGTCTCTCATAGTGGGCGATTAAAAATATCAACATCTTATGTTTGTTTATCTCCGAGAGCAGAATAAACATGCATAACAAGAACTCCGAGATCAGAATAAACATGCATAACAAGATCTCCCAGATCAGAATAAACATGCATAACAATATCTCCGAGATCAGAATAAACATGCATAACAAGATCTCCGAGATCAGAATAAACATGCATAACAATATCTCCGAGATCAGAATAAACATGCATAACAATATCTCCGAGATCACAATAAACATGCATAACAAGATCTCCAAGATCAGAATAAACATGCATAACAATATCTCCGAGATCACAATAAACATGCATAACAAGATCTCCAAGATCAGAATAAACATGCATAACAATATCTCCGAGATCAGAATAAACATGCATAACAATATCTCCGAGATCACAATAAACATGCATAACAAGATCTCCAAGATCAGAATAAACATGCATAACAATATCTCCGAGATCAGAATAAACATGCATAACAATATCTCCGAGATCACAATAAACATGCATAACAAGATCTCCAAGATCAGAATAAACATGCATAACAATATCTCCGAGATCAGAATAAACATGCATAACAAGATCTCCGAGATCAGAACAAGACCTTGAGCCATAAATGAAGGTTGAGTGTTCAGAACAAAGTGACTTCGTTATATCGATTCTTCAATCTTGGTTAGATTATTTCTTGAAATACTAGTTAGATCAGTTAGGGCCTATCCATAAGTTTTCTGTTCGAACTTGCAATTTTTATAAATAATGCTAAGTAAAAGTAGGATTTATGCATTCTACTAATACATCCTACATGACCTTGTTAGGCTTCCTAAAAAAAAGATATTTAAGTCAATGGACTTTTCAGGTAATTACATGTACCCATATCAAAGTATTTTTTTACTTTTTGGGGCTTTGACACTTGCAGAAACGTCCAGTTCTCCAAATCCATTGCACAGTGATAGAAATGAAAATTTTAAAATCTGAGAAAAAGAAACGTGATTTCTCTCATCAAGTTATTTTGTAAAAACTAGAGCATAGTCTGAGGGATGCACACATTTGATCAAAATGATCAGTAAGGCTGCTTACAAGATACCCCCCGTAAGGGCATAGATACATGGGGGTGGTTAACGTTTCACGAGTAAGCTGAATGGGATTGTGGCAGTGGAAATCATCAGTAAGCATGCTTACAAGATACCCCCCGGATGCACATTTGATAGGAATTGACAAGTATTTGTAGAGGAATATAAGTATACATGTTATGAGTGGCGGCACAGTATGTAACTAGTTGACAATGAGACCTCGCTCGGTTGGAGTGCGGTTAACGGATTGTCTATGCATGTGTCGTGACGATACTCAGATGAGTTTAATGGATTGTTCAGAAAATTGATGTTAATAATGATTGTTGAGAATGGGGTTATGCAGGCATATTGTGTTTTACCTAACTGTTGTTACCACTAGAACCGTGTAGACTTGAAATGGGCTGTTGCAACAGATAGGCGAATTACTGTCATCTGGATAACCATATTGAAGAGGAAAAGGAAGTAAATGGGAAGTGAAATATTAAACTTACTACCTGTAGACGCATATGCAACATCCTGAGCTAGGTCTCATGGTATGGCAGCTACATACAAAATTTGAGAAGAATCTAATCAGCCGTTGTCAAGTTATGCTCCAGAAATGGAATGTTACGGACCAACTGAGAAAATTCTGCCCATAGGTGGCGCCACCTGTAGACGCACATGCGCCAAACGCAATCCCAAGCAAGGTCTCATGGTAAGGTAGCTACATACCAAATCTGAGAGGAATCCAATTAGCTGTTGTCAAGTTATGCTCCGGAAACGAAATGTTACGGACCGACAAGAAAAAGTTTTGACCCTAGGTGGCGCCACCTGTAGATGCACATGCGCCAAACGCAATCCCAAGCGAGGTCTCATGGTAAGGTAGCTACATACCAAATTTGAGAGGAATCCAAGTAGCGGTTGTCAAGTTATGCTCCGGAAACGAAATGTTACGAACTGACTTGAGAAACTTTTGACCCTAGGTGGCGCCACCTGTAGACGCACATGCGCCAAACGCAATCCCAAGCGAGGTCTCATGGTATGGCAGCTGCATACCAAATTTGAAAGGAATCCAAGTAGCGGTTGTCAAGTTATGCTCCGGAAACGAAATGTTACGGACTGACATGAGAAACTTTTGACCATAGGTGGCGCCACCTGTAGACGCACATGCGCCAAACGCAATCCCAAGCGAGGTCTCATGGTAAGGTAGCTACATACCAAATTTGAGAGGAATCCAAGTAGCGGTTGTCAAGTTATGCTCCGGAAACGAAATGTTACGGAATGACCCTAGGTGGCGCCACCTGTAGACGCACATGCGCCAAACGCAATCCCAAGCAAGGTCTCATGGTATGGTAGCTGCATACCAAATTTGAGAGGAATCCAACTGGCGGTTGTCAAGTTATGCTCCGGAAACGAAATGTTACGGACGGACGTACGGACATCCGTACGGACGGACGGACGGACGGACAAGCTGAAACCAGTATACGCCCCCTACACTACGTGTCGGGGGGTATAATAAAGAAGATAAACACATTTTTTTTAGGGTGTTTTAATTCCTGTGTATTCCTGTGTAAGGTCCATGCCTTATCCATGGAGAATTCTTGCAAAATAGGACATGTTTTATTTTCTTTCCATTAGTCCATCACAGTGCGGAGATATATGATAATACTCCCGGCAGCTATCTTGAGCTAATCAAGCTGTCAAAGTCTCTGCCTACACTCTACATTCACATGATCATTCTGCATGAGCACATCAAAGCCAAGACAGTCCCATAATTACTGTGTCACAGAAGGCTGAATTCTGACAGTTAAACCACAGACAATTTTATATTAATGTCACAGATATGAGAAACAATCCTTTGCATGATTAGACAGTAGGCTCGCCCTGTAGGAGCGTGCACGCACATGTTGGAAGAAAGTATTTATCACAATGTAACATCTAGCTTCATATATGCTGGAACAAATAACTGGATGGGACAAATAGGATGTGTTGAATATGTAAAGTGATATTGTTTCGCTCGTTACATCGTATAGCAGCGAAACTACTGTCTCCCTGGTAGCGATTGGCTGAGACTGCTGACCAATGGGATGAGGCTGACAGTGGTAATGATTTGAGTGGCAGCATGAATGTTAAGCCAGTCTAGTGTTGCTTCGCGTCCTGACAAGTCGCTTTTTAGTTTTATATAGTAAAACTCTACTGTTATGGATGTAGCATTGTAACACCTTACGCTTTCCAGAGTTTTTTATGCGGTTTAAGACTGTTTTTTATCTCTGGTTTTGGCGCGGGGGTGCTCGTTAGACACCTTTGGGTTCACAGGCCGGTTGGCTAGCAGTTTACATAGGCTTGGAAGTATTGTACATTGTTCTACATGTGACGTATACCGCTTTGTCATGCGCGAATAAATAGCAACACGATCCTATGTTTTCATATGGAAGTATGGTGTTTTGTTGGTTTGTTAGTCTGGAAGCCCAGCTGGAGGGGAGACGTGGGGTGCAATGCTTCATGTCACAGCTCCCACCAAAATGTTTCACCAAAATCTGGGAGATGGTAACTCATATTAGTGTCAAGTCAGTCTGAATCTTGCACTTAATTTCTCCAATTTTGGTGAAACATGCACATTGGAACAGGCAGTCTGTGTTGAAACTCAAAGCTTGAATCAAGCATTGGAAAGTGGATACAAAGTTTGAAATATATGCAGCGTGACGTCACTGGACCTAAATATGATTGCAACAGGCCATCATAGAATACCATGCCTTTATTTGCAGTTTACTCTGTGAAATAAAATCGTAAAAAATTACAATAAATATTTTCCAACACTGTTTGCAATGGTCTTTCATTTGATGGAAACTATACTTGAGGGTTTACGATCACTTTAAGTCATTCAAACTGCTTGAGGACAAGAACATTGGACAATGATAGGTCAACATTGGGACAAGACAGGGTCAACATTATGTGAATTTCTATAGTATTCACTTCTTGTTTGTACCCCCATTACTTTTTTCCACTCAACAATCCACTAAACTTTGTTGAATTATAGTCATAAACGTATTCAACCATGTTGACTTCAACATAAAATATGAACACAAAATGTACAGTAAGCAACTGTCATGTACATACATGTACAACATATATGATCTGTAAAGCAAATCTGTGAATGATCTGTATCAGATCTGTGTTTATTTTGACAGCTGGGAGTGTATCTTGTCTCCATCATGGTGTAATATGTCATGCCAACCTCAATTAGAGAGGCAAATTAGGAAACTTTTTTTCTCCAGCCCATTCATGCCATTCCCCAAATAGCAGGGAACACAAGCGATTTAGGACAAAGGTTCATGATGACAATATAACATGAGTAATTTATTCACCAGCGACGACTGTCATTTTTTGTCTGGTTCACTGATTAGAAACAGACTCTGTTCATGTGACATTTCTGCAGGCAATCATAGAGGGGATAGTAGGCCTACATGGCTGGTACTATCAGCACTAGCTGTCTGACCTCTTCAGAAAGTTTTCATTACAGGTGAATCAAATGTCCAAAAATGTTTTCAAAAATTCAAATCAGTCAATCAGCAGTATTCTGATTCAACTGTGAATTTGGATATTTTGCCAGTAACCCAAATTCACATATCAATTTTGATACAAGAGTACAGACAAATATTTGAAGCAAAGAACATCATTTTGTTTTGTTGGAAACTGTTTACCTTTTTCCTCTTTAAGAAACTACAAAAGTTACCTTAATATTTTTTCATAGTTTTTGTAATTTAACAGTTACATGTAGTTGGAAGCTAAAAGTTTCAGATAACTGAAAATTTTGAATAACCGAAAAGCTATGCTATGATTAACTCAGAAATTCTTCATGTATGCCGACAGTCAGTCTCCTGAATGTCATATCATCGAATTGGATGCCCATAATTTATGAGTACTTGATGACACGGGCTCAAAATGAACCTACAAATTAACAACATCTAACATAAACCTCAGTATATTGGAGTGAAACACATCGTAATAATTAAGTGTAACTGTCTAAATGTAGATTTAGTGCAATGATATGACAGATCTAGTACAGATCAGCACTATTTTGGATGTTTTTTCTTGGGGTTATTCTTGTGCAATTTCCAAGAAAGTGGACATTTTGGAATGAAACTTGGCATCAGACATCTGCTACTCAGAACTGATCTTCGACATCTTATGTTTATCAGTGCTTCCATCTGTGTGTTCAGAGCATTGAGATAGCAACACAACACATCAGCAGTACCAGAGAGGGTGCAATTTTGGACATTTTGGAATCAAATGCCATTATTTTTTTCAACTGTAGCTGCAATGGATCAGATTAATCAAGGACTAATTATTCACATACTGTTCATTTTATTGGCATACATGTATGTACATGTAGTTGAAATAATGTTTATGGCAAAACAAAAACAAAACCGAGGATATTTCAGGTACCTCCACAGCACCAAACAAACCAGCAAGTGCCATTGACAATGCATGGAGGGCTGGGGCACCCTGGCCTGGTTGCAAATTCCTTGTGCATTTAAGTCGCGTATAGTGCCGATGAAGAGTATCTTTTTGATAAATGCAAGGTATTTTACCCACATTTGGTGCATTTATGCGCTAAGAAATTGAATTACTCGCCAAAATTTGAGGTGAACAAAGTTGATTTGTCGAAATAAAAAAAGGTCTAAATGGCTGAAATTTTAAACACAGAACTATGAGTTTCGACGTCTTTTTCAAACAAGTGTAAAACTGTCCATATCCATGAACGATGTGTGTGTAACGGCACAAAGTGTGAGTGTCCAAAATATCACCATCACCCTACAGCATTGATAAATGCTAGAATTTACATGTAGCATCCACATGATGTTGCAAGTACATGTATCATGTAAATGTACCTCATTCCCATCACCAGGCTACATCACAGGAATCACAAGTATAATCATAATATTCCAGTGCACCAAGCAATGAACTCATCATGTGTCAATTACATAAATATTATACAGCAAAATGAAGGCTAAATGCACCACTACCTCTGATGCATAAATAAATGTTGTGGTTGCTATAATATTTAATGGTAGCATTTATCCATAATCATCCTGATGTATTACAGTGCTAGGTTCCTAGGCAATTTACATTTTTATGTCCAGCAACCTGTACAAACTCTCTCCAAAATTAGAAATCCAATTACAATATCATCAAAGTGGACATACACTTTACAATTATGTGGGATATTGAAAAAAGGAGGATGTTTTATTTCATTTCCTCAATCACAAATTCCTGGGAGAATATAGCTGTCTGGATATAATAAACTAAAGTTTCAGGATATTAAGATGTATGCCTATTAATAGCTTACATGTGCTGCATATCATGATTTATTAATTTCTTTATTATTCACACACACTTCAACTGTCCATCTCAAGCACTCATCAACCCCTTCTTCACAACTACATGTAGCCTACCCATCTTGGATGTGAACTAATATAACCCTTTCCTTGCAATTGTGGCTCACGTCACAACACCTTATCTACATGTATATCATGATCATCTCACTAATAATTAATAGGATTTCAATGTCGTTATAGTCACGAATGACTAGTACTGTAGGTGTAGTCCCTTATGAAGTACACCTTAAGGGCATGTTCCTGACATAACATTATACATTGATCAAACAATGATGCAACAGATCATCACAGCACATTATTACATGCCATCTGCACTAACCCAGTCAAATCAAATCTTGACATACATAAACACTTGCCTGGGTCTGCATGTGCTGCAGGGATTCATACAAGTCACTTTTTACTACCGGTTATCAGGGGTAAACTTCATTTGAAAACTCAATTCAGTCCTCTGAGTTTGACTAAATATTTTTATGTTTAAACGAAAACTCAATAGCCTATTATTTTAAGGGACGAAACAATATAAAATCAGTGAGAATGGTGGTAAATTTGAAAAAAAAAATACTCAAATTTTTGACTTGGATAAATTCCTGGTGCTGGTATATGAGTGCAGTGGGTGGTAACTCAATAATTGTGGAGTTGCTCTGAATTTATATGTTGATAGCCTAACTAAAGCTCAATAGCTGAACAGCTTGACCATGTTCACAGATTGTTTTGACATACCAAATCAGCCTACATGTACCAATGTAATGTTCTCTTCATCGAGTGTCAATGTTCATTTATTTCACCCTGTTTCAATTGTCGGTTTCTGTATTGGAATGTTGACCAACCTCTCGAGCAATAAAGTCACAAGTTCTTCTGATTGGCTGAGGCTCTGCTCTGTACTGGTAACAGGCTTAGACTGTAGAACTCTCTGTTAAATCAAGATGTTAGCAGACAGTGTCAGCATGATGTTCCAGCTGTCTTCCCTCCAGTGATTGGTCTTTCGACCTGCGCCCTTTTAAGTTATGATGCGCATTTTCATTGGACCAGTATTTATTGGAGCCATCTCAATCGTCAAATACAACCACGTGAATCTCTCAGTTGACACATGCCGTAGCCCGGCCTCGTTTTCGATCTAAAAATCTGCCGTTTAACGGGGAAAATGATGTTGTTGTTGCATCAGCCAGTAATTGGCCCGCTTTAGGAGGATCCAATACTATCTAGAGGTTATTAACAAGCTCTAAAGAGGTCTGAATACATATATGTATCTAGGGATTATACAATCAGACATCTGTGAATGATTACATGTATGCTTTCCATCATTGCAAGCCTAAGGAGTTCTGCTTAGTGGAAATAGATATTTACAATCCAGGGTTTGCATCATAATTCAAATTAATAATTAGACAATACTATCTTGTCCCGATAGCAGTGGACGGTGCACTGACACGTGACTAACTGAGTTCTGGTTCGTTAATCAGGGCGCTTTGCCATCTCTTTAACCCAGGAAATATTTTTAAGGCCATCCACACTTGATTTCTTGTTCCTCGTCAGCTGTCATTTTACATGTACCTGTTGCCCGTTTTTTTCATTTATTTTCATTATTTGCATTTTTCCTACTTTGTTGCACATTCCAAGCACAATTTCTTGCTTTGAACATTTTGAAATAAATGAAATGTTTAAGTCAACAGGTCTCATTTTGTTGAACAACCTTAAAAACAATGATGAAAATGGAAACAAGAGCCCAAGGGGCTTCAATATACGCCCGTATATCTGGAATTACATTGGTTCAAATTTCAAGGTTGTTTAATAGCCTTGATTTCAATTGATCTAGCAATTCAGAGAAAGGTCTACAATTCTTTGCTTATGAGTTATGAGCTTATCATTATATTGAATGATAAACTAAAATGAGCTTAACTCTTGGTAACTAGTTGACCTTGAAGCAAGAGCTGAGAGCTCACATATCCCTCACTGAAATCGACAATAGTCAAACACAAGAAAATAGTAGTTTTCCTGCAAATGGATTCCTTTCAGACGAGAGAATTTTTCATGAAGGAAGAAATTGATGAAGTAAACCTTTGTTCTTGAGTTAATAAACAGGTGTGAAGTTCATAAAGGATTATTCTCCCCATCAAATTAGTAAATGTATGGTTTTTATTTCATAACAGTTTAACTAAATGAAGCGTTTCAAACATGGGAGACAACTCCACAGGACAATACCATATAAATGCGGGGGAAAGAACTTCGAATATTCCAACACATTTAGTCAGCTAAGCTTGATTCAGTTTTGGGGGACTGCGACCTAGACCTTTGACAAAATTGATCTCATATGTATGGCTCCATTTTGCCATGCGAGTAAGGTATACTCAAAGTTTGGTACCAATCCATACCTTGAAACTAGAGCTATCGCATGGACGACAAATGTTAATGGATAAATGGACAGAACGCAACATCGCATTACACGACCTCGTCTTCGACAGGCATATGTAAATGTGACTTTTAATGATTTCTAATTTTGGGGTCACAGTGACCTTGACCTTTGACCTTGACCTCAATTTTGGTACACAACACATCGTCTTCCCTCAATCTATCAATGCACACAAAAAATCATGATTTTTAATGATTTCCTGATTTTGGGGCCACAGTGGCCTTGACCTTTGACCTTGACCTAAATTTTAGTACATGACAAACCGTCTCCCCTCAATTTCTCAATGGACACAAAAATTCATGATTTTTAACAATTTCACGATTTTGGGGTCACAGTGACCTTGACCTTTTGACCTTGACCTACATTTTGGTATGTGACACATCGTGTTTCCCTAATGTATCTACTGACACAAAAAAATGTTATTTTTAATAATTTCCTAATTTTGGGGTCAGTGACCTTTGACCTTGACCTAATTTTTTGTACGCATCACTTCATTTCTGCCTATTGAACCCACTCACAAAAAATTAAAATTTTTAACAATTTCCTGATTTTTCAATCACACTGACCTTTGACCTCTGACCTTGACCTACATTTAATATGCAACACATCGTTCCCCACCTAGGGCATCCACTCACCAAAAATTAGAACTTTAGATAGAAAACTGTCAACGATCAATGATTTCCTGATTTTTGGCAACAGTGACCTTTGACCTCTGACCTCGACCTCAATTTTGGTACGCGACACGTCGTCTCCACCTGGCGTGTCCACTCACAAAAAATTGCAACTGTGGATAGAAAACGTTCAGAGATATAGACCGGACACGAACACTTCAGTGATTTCTTCTTTTTTAGGCCAGTGACCTTTGACCTGTGACCTCGACCTTCATTTTGGTACGCGACACATCGTCTCCCCGTTGGGTAGCCACTCACCAAAAATTGGAGCTGTGGATAGGAAACTGTCCCAGATATAGACCGGACACGAGAACCGGACAGACGGACGGAAACCGCCATCACATAATACGACCGCCTTTTGGGCGGGCGTATAAAAATGATGAAAATAATATCCTGTTGTAGAAAATCATGTCAGGGGAGGTAACTTGTTTGTTTGAACATTCCCAAACATGGCCGCCGAATGTCAGCCCAAATTTATTTCAAATAATGAGTAATGAATAATGAAAACAAAGACCATGCCCGCATCACTTTTGAAAAACAAGCGGACAGGAAACAAGCAATTAATTGTCTTTAGCCTGATGGATGATAACCAGATTACTTTTGACCTGAAGTTGCCAAAATTTTCATATATTTAAGTAATTATTTGGCTTTCTTGGAATAGTTGGAAAATTTGATCCATATTTATCACATTTACACCATTTATCAACAGTTAAAAAGATAGGGGAGATGCTAGTAGAATGAACCAGAGCTCATGCAGTGACCCATGTGTCAATGCACCTGTCGCAGCTATCAGGGCAAGATAGTATTGTCTAAGGATTAACTTAGATTATAGTGCAAATCAACCATTGGAAACTCCAAAGATGTGTGTACAGATACAATGTACTGATGTAATTACAGAACAGTGTCTAATAACCACAATAGCATGATAAAAGCCAATTTCCGATGAACTTCCTGAAAATTTCACCAAAATTTAATTTAATCTGAAGCACATGAGGTCTCATCCATTCAATGTTTTTGATTTGATGGATTCATCCGAAGTTGTTCTGAAAAGCACAGAATTGTGTAGTCCTTGAGTTAGTGTTTATAAATAATGTCTTCTGTTGTCTTGTTTGCCTTCTTCAAAACTGCAGACCACTTCTCTCTCGAACAATTACCATACCTCAAATATTTCTTTGTGTCTTTCAAATTAAAATCTTATACTTTTATTAATTTGGGTGCTGGCAACTTTACACAGAAACATTTATGGAAATATATGAATTTTTTTTGTGGGTGATAGATGACAATCAAATATCTCCTGAGACAGATGTCTATATTAGTAACAATCATGGCTTATTCCTAAATGTAAGCAACCCCACCCCAAACCATGTCACCTATTTCCTACATGTAGTATAAAGCTGAGAGAAATAAAGTATTTTGTAACAAAAGTCATGAAAGCAGGCCTGGCCTACATGGAGAACATACTCTTTGTGTGCACAACATTTTCACTGAAGAATAAAATGTCAAAAAAATTGTAAATGGATCACCACTGATCAAATCTGATTTTTCCTAGCCTGTTCACCTCCAAGCCACTTCCCCCACCCCTCATCCCATCACATTGGCTTTTGTTTTACGAAACTAAAACAAGAATCCCTGCTAGCCTATACATGTATATTCAGTCAAACATCACTGATTTTAATCGCAGACAGTACAGACATAGTCGGAAGATTAATTTGGTACACATTAAGTCCATAATGAATAATTAGGACCATATGTCATCTGACTACCATTTCTATTTTTAGAAGTATCCACTCATATTGTCCTGTTTTCCAGTTTATCTGATGTGTTCTTCCCCTGAGGATGGGTGATGACTGGTTACAGGAGCCCACCAGCTGGCGACAACATGCAACATTCTGCATGTGTAACACCCCCCTTACTTCCCCAATAATGGAAGATCCGGCATGTGTGAACATGCTGTCAGTCATGTCCAGGAAGAGTTCAATTCAGAGGAAATGGGGGTGCAGAAATGATGAAGCCACCAAGTGTGAGAATAATGAAACTTCCAGGATATATATAAACAGTATACAATGTATATCTGTACATGTATGTACCTTTAATCAGGAAAACATCTACAAACTCCTAATTAAATTTCTCAATCAAATCTATAATTGTTTTTATTCAACTCAACTCTAGAAAGGTAAATGTACATCAAAAGATTGACTGTTGCCACCTTGTCGGGCATGACTTCCTATCCAAAATTGAAGGCATGCAATCAATAGAATTTTGTAGACCTTCACGACTATCTTCATCCTCGCTAAAACCAGGGGTATCTCTATCCTAGATATAGCCCCTGGTACGCTTGGGCAATGTATCGCGATCAGCGACAACACAGCGGTAGATGTCAGCCAATCAGCAAAAGCAACATCCTGCACATATTGCCCAATCAGATCACTTAAGTACCGCGACCATGGCGACCGTGACAACAGATTCAAAAACACCATAGCTTGTGCGATACCCAGTGGCAGATGAAATGCACCTTTTCAACAACCATGAACATTAATATATATAAAGGAAACATAGTTTAACCCTTTCACCGACTATTTCCCCTGACAAAAGTGACCTGCTGACGATCAATTCCCTAAGAACTGATCAAATTTGTATATGTTGTCTTTGGAATGCTAGAAATTGCGTTTGCGTCCGAGATTTGCAGAAAAACATAAGAAACCTGTCTCCACAATACACACTCCAGTGTTATTTGCTCTAGTTTTATAGCAAAATAAATAAAATAGCATACAAAATTAGGTTTTACTGCGAGAGAATGCGCTTTTCCCCCGGCTTTCTCGACTTAAAAACGTCAAAATCCAACGGAGAAATCGTCTTTTTTCGACCGCATTTGACAGCGTTTTTCTCGAGTTTTACTCTACCAATCTTCAGGTTTGATCTCTCATTGAAAAGCGTAACCTTCCACCTTTCTACACAGGAAATAACCTGGAATGGATGGCAAAATGCAACGGAGGATACGATTGGATTGTAAAATGATGTCATTCCATCATTCCAGCCACTGTCTACGCTCGTCTCAAATCTGTTGGCTGATACAGGTCACGTGGGCAAAATTACGCATACCGATTGGCTCGTCGGCCGGCGGGGGAATCCATCTTGAATGAAATGGATTTTTGTTTGACACACGTTGTGGATCAAGACTCGTAAAAATATGGAAATAAACTTCGTCGATCGCCGATGGCAGTTTTAATCGTCTGGGGAATATTCACCACACTTTAGCAGTCGTGTAAGTTCAAAAATACAGGAGTTAGGAAGAGGTTTTCAATGATTTTTTCCATTTCTGCGGCTTGCTGCCGACAGGCCCGTCACACGGTATGTGAGGAAAAATGCATTTTTCCATCCGATTTTTTCCGTTCAACATCTAATTTTGCTTTATTTCTTTTGCAAACAAACAAACAACTTCGAGAATCAAATTGATCAAGGTTTTGGCTTTCCAGAATACATACAGTGTTTGATAGATTTCTGTTAAAACGGATGCAAAAAAATACAAGTGCTGTACCCATCGTGATGGCGAACAGGTTTAAAGCTAACCCGGTCTACCGGGGCTGGTCGTATGGGTGGCACTCTCGTTATCCCCGTGTACCGGGTTTAATCGGTGAAAGGGTTAAAACAAAATCTATTTGAAGAGAAAATAAACCCATTCATCTACCATCAAACACCCAACAGGCAAGGCAAATGTAGGAAACACTGAAACTTCAAAGGCGGTCCGCGATGTCATTGTATCCGACCTCACCGTCCCACTAAAGGACTGGATTTGGGTTGACACGCACAGATTTCTATAAAATTTCACTGGTCTATCCATTAATATTTTATTGTTATGCGTGCTCGGATTAAATATTTCACATTCGGTATCAGTGAATAATTTAGCAGCGAAAGTAAAACCCAAACGTATTTTAACATCAGCGCAGTTTTTCTAGGTCACGGAGCGTGGGCGGAACGCGGTTTGCTATGCAAGTTGGTCAAGGGTTCGCCTTTGGCTCACAAATAGAAACCTTGACGTGGTGAAGATGGACTATCTTCAGCTCCAGCAGTTGATTCTCTATACAAATGTAGGATAGCTGATGCCATAAGTCAGAACTAACAGTGACTTACAAACTGGTGACAATCCTATCTGAGGTTTAACTCCATGGGACAAATCTATTTGGGGCTTATTAAAGCAGAGTGATTATGATAGTATTCGATATTCTACAGGTGACAATCCTATAATACTTCACATGACAATCTTATATGGGGCTTATTAAAGCAGAGGAATATGATAGTATTCGATATTCTACAGGTGACAATCCTATAATACTTCATGTGACAATCCTATTTGGGGCTTATTAAAGCAGAGTGATTATGGTAGTATTCGATATTCTACAGGT
>JAVTVY010047499.1:0-22890 GCA_036873755.1 Hanleya hanleyi | reverse complement strand
TGTTACGCCGCTATGTGTGAGGATGCTATATTGCAGATAAAATCGAGCTGTAGCTGCTGTTTTAAGAATACCATGCTAACATACCATGTCCGTAGCGATTTTAAAAGAGACTGCCCTGAATACCACATTTTCATAAGCAACTTTTGTATTATGCTTAATATAATATAATCCCCAATGATCAGCATACGCTCGCCCAAACGAACCATCTCTGGTCTGGGTCTTGACTATTTTAAGCCAAACGGGGAATGTAGTAGGCATTATATTTTGTTTTCACACAGGTTCCATCAATAAACTACGGACATACACTTTAGGAAAACACTTCTGGAAATTTATATATCATGGTGTATCAGTGGGACCGAGCAAATGCATGGGATATTTATTTCTAACAGAATCAGAGCGACTCCCCAAAGAGTAGGCTGGTCCCTTTGTCTACTGGTACATATCTGTGAGGTAACATGCTAGACAGGAATAGCTTTCTCGAGAGAAGCATAAAGTTCATTCATTGAAAACAAAGCACTATAGCCTTCAGGGTTATTGGAGGAAAATTTTATTTCATCCCTCTCTTACGTTTTCTGGAGATTTTGCAATTTAGGTACATGATTATCTGACGAAAAGTTTTTTTTGGCAATTGTTTCGTCCAACTTGTTTGCAATATATATACACGATCAGTAATCACATGATCTCTATAACTGAGATGATGAACATTGGAGGTGGAGTTTCTACCCTTAATTCTTTGAATCACATTCCAAACTTTTTTGTATGAGTATGTGTATTGATCTTAGAAATAGAATTTTCTCCGAAAATCACGTTTGTTCTTTTTCATGGTTCTACGAGCTAAGCGTACTCAAATTTTACCTAATAAGCTCTTACCAATTTCACCATGGCAGTTGGCTCAACCAGAAGTGGATATTACACTAACGAAATATAAACACGAGCCAGATGTTGTATACACAAGAATTTGGTCTGCTGACAGAAAAATACAGATCACATCAGGCTATTTACACAGATCGTTCTAAACATGGTGAGAGAGTAGCATGTGCTACTATCTTTAATACCAATTACAAGCGTCTAGTCCGTCATTCATAGTTCAGCCACCGGGCATTAAAGAATATCCGCGTCCATAATCCAAAGAAATATTCAATATTCTATATAACAGTATTAGCACCAAATTCAAAAAGACAATCATTGTATACATAAACATAGGCTAGTTTCCAGCAAGAGAAAAAAACTAAAATCTGTCGACTACCAGCTAAAACTCCGCAGAAGCAGAAGCAAAAGCTATATTGTTAGTATTGGAAGGTATTGGGTCCACTAGAAGGGGGGAAAATACGTCATATTTTCAGATTTTCTGTCATGTCTTCAAGCGACTAAAGGTGAAACTAAGACTCATCCCACTATCTTGAATATTCTACAATTACATGACTGTAGATTTGATTAACAGATTGGTATTGTGTTTTGTTGTTTGCCTAGTCACGTTGGCATCAGAGGTAATACTGAAGCGGATAGAATGGCTAAGGCAGCCCTAGATGACGAGGTTGGTCCTGTTGGGATCCCTTATAGCGATTTCAGACCGTCTATCTGTGCTTATGTTCGATGGTTGTTTCAATCTTTATGGGATGCTGTTAATAATAACAAACGTTATGAGTTCAAGAAAAAAACTGTAGGCTATTCTCATCTGAACAGTCAGAAACGTTTCGATCAGACGATGTAGAATCGACCATACACAATTAACTCCCCAATATTTACTAAAAACGAGCCAGTCCCGAGGTGTATTCCATGCCACGAAGATCTCACGGTGAAACATATCCTTATCGACTGCATAAATGTTTTGATTGTAAGAGATGCTTTTTAACGAGCGACTACTTTGGAAGATATTTTTAGTCGGATGACGGGGACTGTATCTTGGGTTATTTGAGAGAAATCGGTATGTTGCATAAGTTTTAATGTGGGTATGTTTTAATGTGTTGGATTACTAAGTTATTGGCATGAATACTTAGAATTTTTTTTGGTCGTTGCTATATAGCTGGAATATTGCTGAACGCGAAATTAAACCTTAATTCTCTCTCTCTCCACGAGTTTTAGCTTCAGTAACTCAGAACTTGGATATCGGCGGAAGCACCGTTTAGCTTTCTTCCTGCATTTCCTTAATTCTCTACAGTCATCGTTAAACCATGATTTTTAATGTAAGAATAACTGCAAAGGATCAGAAACATTAGTGAAAGAGATTGTTTGTAGTTTTTGTAAGCAAAGCTTTTCAATATCTAGCCAATCTGCTCTCTTAAATTTATACCTTGTAAAAGGAGGGTCATCAGCTGAAAGAATAGCTTTTAGAACAGTGGGAAAGTGATTATTTCCACAAAGGTCAGCAAGAACAATCTACGTACATTCTTCAAGTTTAGAAAGGTCGCAAAGTGAGATATCTAAATGCTGAATAGGTTCTATGAGCTGAGGACAAATGTGTATAATAACCATCATTAAGAATACACAACAAATATTTAATATAAAATCTTCAAGAATTTTTCCTCTAGAATTCTCTTTATTATCCCGAAGGCTGCTACGGCAGTTAAAATCACCCATCAATCGACAAGGTTTCGGGGGCTGATCGTAAAGATTCTGAAGTTCAACATGACGGAGACCTCCAGAAGAAGGCATGTTCAATGTGAATATAGAATTCAAAGTAACACTAACTGCTATAGTTTGTAAATTTGTCTTTAAATCAATATAAAACAACCATTTTAACCGTATCTGGCCTGGGCTTTTTGGGGACCTATCCAGGCCTGGGGAGGGGTCATTCCGCTGCCCCACCCCCTAATTATTTGTTCTTATCACTTGAGCTTGGGGCTGAAATTTAACACACTTTACCTTTGGGTTAAGCTCTACCGAAAAAATTTCGGTCAGATTTTCGAATTTTTCATTTATGCATTTTCTCCACAAAAACTGCGTGGTAACTTAGTAAATATTAATGTGATGTGAAATAAAGTAGTTCTTACCCAATTTGCATCGCCAAAAAGCAGGAATTTTCAGGAAAAATGACGAAAACATCATTTTTTTTTCTGGTACACCAGGTGGCCGCCATTTTGAATTTACCCATGATCCTCTACTCGGATGTTATGAAAGTGGGCTTAAAATGACCCCAATATCAAAAGCTATAAAGTCACGGAATGTCAGTTGTCTATGTTTTGTCGTTCCAGAGATAGCGCAGAAAGTTTGGTAGGGTTGCGAGAGGCATTTTGTCTCAGCAGTCCTTGGAGGGTTAACGAGTATTGACGAGCCGCCTGTAGCCCTTCCATGCTCTTCTAAAGCGTAGGAATGACAAGGTGTATATTGCCGTAATTCAAATGTATTTTATCTGCTTCTTTGAGAAAAGTGTCATTCAAACAGAGAGCTAAGAGTAAGTTCATAATCATGTACTAGCAACTGAAGCTCATTTAAATTTGGCCAAACTGCTCTGCAGTTCCATTGAAGGAGGGTTGGAGACCATTTTTAGTCTGTATAATTAAATAACACACGATACCACACCGACTATAGTGTCAGTATAATGACGTTTAATTAAAGATCTTCTCCTCTGGCTTTTCTGGTCGTTTTTTCTGCTCTTCTCGTTACTACTTTACAACTTTATCTTTTTCTTGCCATACCTTTCTTGTTCTCTCTTCAGCCCACAATCCCCTTTCGACCTCTGGTTTAAGGAAGTCTCGCCGGGTCACTCATTATCGCAAGTCTTATTCATGTGTTTAGCAGCCAAGCTGTTGTCTGGGTGGAGTACGTAAGAGAATCTGTGTTGGGAATGGAATCTTTAGTGAGCTTATCAATCACATCAGCATCTGTGGTGAAGTTAAGTTAGCATCAGAATGTTCACCACGACTGTCGTTTACATCGAGTATAGTAGTATCCTTGGTGAGGATTTGCATTTTATTGACAACACTGTCGTTCTCTACTTTGGACACAGAATCAAAAGTCTGAAGTGTTTTTGGGTCCGCAATCCCCACAGACTCCTGATCATGCAGCAAATTTTTAGAACTTTCTTTCATTCTATTCTTCTTGATATGGCCGTGTGGTCATATCATCCAAGTTGCCACATGAACAGGTACAATAAAAGCGTACCTGAGATACAACACGTATCACGAATCGTTAGATTCTTGGTATGTGCTTTAGAATAGGTTAACCAGAAGACTATTCTGTGAAGTCATGTGACGCAGTCAGTATGTCGGCACCTCTTCCCACTTCCCTTATATGTGTTGTAATTGGAATATCAATGAAATTATTAACCCTTTCATCATCACAGATAGCTGAAAATCTGTGAGAACTCTTGGATGCGTTTCCCGTTTGCTCTATGGTCTTTTTCTTCTTCCCCTGACTGAGCCTAGAATTCCCCAAGAGATCTTGCCATCTGGGCCTGCAACTGACCAAATGCTATCACCAACGCTTTCAGTCTGCTCGACTGACTATGCGTTCTCCGCATTGGGAGACCTCTTTCGCGGATTTGATTGAATAACAGTTTCATATTGCGGAGCAGTCTGATCATTTCTGCCAGTGGGGCCTTCAGTTTTTTTTAGAATTTTAAGAGGAAAGGGGATTTGGTTTAATGTTACAGTCAAGGTTGTTTCACTCATATGGTGATAGTGAGTTTGGTTGGTGGAGAAAGCTGGAGTATCCGGAGAGGCCCGACGGCAAGTAACTGACAAATTTTAGATTTTTAGACGCCTGTCTAGGTGTCCTATATTAATGTGGTTCGAGCCCCGCTGGTGCATGTGTGAAAGTTTGCCAGATAGTTAACGCCGTACGGTGGTTCTCTCCGGGTACTTCTGCTTCCCCCACATCTAAAACAGGCTGTCATCATATGATTGAAATACACTTAAGTATGACATTAAGCCAAACTCTCCCTTATATAAATGTATTCAGAAATGTATGATGCATCCAGAGCCAACTGCTCGTGTATATGTATATTTAAAATATGCCGTTGTTGGGACGAATCATTTTAAATGGTAACACGGTGTCCAGAAAAATATTCACCTCCTCCCCCCTCCCCTCAGATAGGGTAGCTCCCATTAGATTAAATGAAGTGACCCTGTCCGCAGTAGCTTTATATGAGCATGTACCCCTGTACCTAATCATCATTTGGTCAGACCCTCATCCTCCTAGCCGAACAATTGTCAACTTGTATGTAGCAAATACTACGATACAAAAACATCACGTTATGTGAATGTGGGTAAGCGTCTGATTTCGAAAGACGAACTGTTGAATCCCATATCTATATTTCGATCGACCAAGTGTCATGAGCCTTTTGAGGCTCACCTTTAATGCATCGTCAAGCCCAGATTGGATCACAAAATGGTTATAACATTCTTTACACATTAAATAACAACAATTTAATAACGTTTGATCTGAGCCACATGTATGCTTGGCAAATGATGCCTATATACGACTATCCCTTTCTTTTTTGTGGCTGTTATAAAGGATAACCAAAATACTGTTAATGAATTGAAATCGATTAAACCTTATATTTACGGTATATTAAAGGCAGCCTAACTGGTGGAGAAGAGCGAGTGCTCCACCAGTCTGGACCACCAAGGGAACAAGGAGAGTGTGGGATGGAGGACCGACGCTGATTTAAGGGTTTTCGTAACATTTCACACGTTAAAAAGTTGATGATGAAGCCCCCTGAGTAAATATTGTACTGAAGTACTATCAGAAAAAAGCTTATACAATAAATCATACATTTTGACAATGTTGGTTTTATATCAATCATTTTCGTGTGAATGGGAGAATCTAAGAAATTTAAGCGATATGCAAGAAGTGAGAAAAATTGACGACGTCTGGAGACTAAAAAGCAACCATATGACCCTACAGGACAGCATCCCTCGACACCTAACATTTAGACCCGAGAATACCGTGGATTCTCGGACGTAGCCTTAGTATCTCAGCCGCGCCTTTATTGCAGCTTTTTATGTGGAAACTATGAAGTGTCCATAACATGGACATAAATGGTTCTCCCCATGCTCCATCATGGAGTAATATCTTTACCTAGGGGAATCAGGTCGAAACCGATTATACTCTTAACATTCGCAAAATATTCATTAGGGTGATCGTAATGGTTTTTTCTTGAAATACTAGAGCAATAAGGTGCATATTTATCAAATGTAGACCATTATTTTCTTTACTAGCTAATAGATGAATTCATACATGTCATAACATCTGTTTAATAACATGCTTTCATGTCGTAGCATAGGCACTAAAGAAAATCGTTTACCTGGAATTTTACATGCGAAGCTCAAAGCCAGTCACACCTAACTGTGCACTTTGTCTGATGCAGATATCTGAATCTCGGGTCGCCACAATCTCAATTGAGTCCCCGTCAAAACACCACGAGGCCTAATATGCATTAGCCGGTCAAAATGACCAAGCCAAATGAAGAACAATACGTTAACGATTAACATATTGAGAAGGCACACGAAGCAATATTTGTCACTACACAAGTAGCCTGTTCATCAATACATGATCAAAGAATAACACAAACGCATCACTGTTCAAATACTAATGTGAGTAATCACAAACAGATTGATTTGCAGTTGCGAACGAGGATGTACACCAGAACTAATCTATTTCCGAGAATATGGCGATGTGTCCAGATCTGATAATTTGTGTTCAGAAGTTACTGTATAAATATGAAGAACACATGTCATAACCAATGATGCAACCAACGCCCGCTACCGTTATTGAATTCCCAACACGCTTTCCACATTGGTGTACAGGCGTGTGTGATATAGATGCAGATAATTATTCATTAAAATGTGTTTGCCAATGAAGGGTGAAATCACGAAACCAGTTCGTCGAAATCCACAATATGAAGTGAATGGATAACTGACTTCACTTAATATTTGCAGCTGTCGGAACTATTGGACCATTTCAAATGTCTTCACGAGATGATTATGGAGTTTCCATTACAGTGTTCATTATTATGTCTCCCCCAACTATGTTGGGGGGAGACATCTAGTGTTTGTGCTGTCTGTCTGTCTGTGTGTCTGTCCGTCTGGATGTCTGGATGTCTGGATGGATGTCTGTCCGTCCCCTTGCCTTGTCTGCAAGATATCTTGAGAACTACTGGATGGAATTTCACCAAACTTGGATGGAAGCTTCATTGGGATAGCCCCCTCATTTGATTAGGTTTTGGTGTATGTGCGTGCATTCATCCGTGTCCGGTGTCCGTCCGTCCGTCCCTCTACTTGTACATGTATATACAGGCCTTGTCTGCAAGATATCTTGAGAACTACTGGACGGAATTTCACCCCACTTGGATGGAAGCTTTAGTGGGATAGCCCCCTCATTTGATTAGATTTTGGTGTGTGTGCGTGCATTCATCCATGTCCGGTGTCTGTCCGTCCGTCCATCTACTTGTACATGTATATACAGGGCTTGTCTGCAAGATATCTGGAGAACTACTCGATGGAATTTCACCAAACTTGGATGGAAGCTTCATTGGGATAGCCCCCTCATTTGATTAGGTTTTGGTGTATGTGGGTTCATTCATCCGTGTCCGGTGTCCGTCCGTCCGTCCGTCCATCTACTTATACATGTATATACAGGGCTTGTCTGCAAGATATCTGGAGAACTACTAGATGGAATTTCACCAAACTTGGATGAAAGCTTCATTGGGATAGCCCCCTCATTTGACTAGGTTTTGGTGTGTGTGCATGCGTTCATCCGTGTCCGGTGTCCGTCCGTCCGTCCATCTACTTGTACATGTATATACAGGCCTTGTCTGCAAGATATCTTGAGAACTACTGAACGGAATTTCACCACACTTGGATGGAAGCTTCAGTGGGATAGCCCCCCTCATTTGATTATGTTTTGGTGTGTGTGCGTGCATTCGTCCATGTCCGGTGTCTGTCCGTCCGTCCATCTACTTGTACATGTATATACAGGGCTTGTCTGCAAGATATCTGGAGAACTACTGGACAAAATTTTACCAAACTTGGATGGGAGCTTCATTGGGATAGCCCCCTCATTTGATTAGGTTTTGGTGTATGTGCGTGCATTCATCCGTGTCCGGTGTCCGTCTGTCCATCCATCTACTTGTACATGTATGTACAGGCCTTGTCTGCAAGATATCTTGAGAACTACTGGACGGAATCTCACTCCCCTTGGATAGAAGCTATAGTGGGATAGCCCCCTCATTTGATTAGGTTTTGGTGTGTGTGCGTGCATTCATCCATGTCCGGTGTCCGTCCGTCCGTCTACTTGTACATGTATGTACAGGCCTTGTCTGCAAGATATCTTGAGAACTACTGGACGGAATCTCACTCCCCTTGGATAGAAGCTACATGTATAGTGGGATAGCCCCCTCATTTGATTAGGTTTTGGTGTGTGTGCGTGCATTCATCCATGTCCGGTGTCCGCCCGTCCGTCTACTTGTACATGTATATGCAGGGCTTGTCTGCAAGATATCTGGAGAACTACTGAACAGAATTTCGCCAAACTTGGATGGAAGCTTCATTAGGATAGCCCTCTCATTTGACGAGGTTTTGGTGTGTGTGCCTGCATTCTTCCGGTGTCCGTCCGTCTGTCCATCTGCTTGTACATGTATATACAGGCTTTGTCTGCAAGATACCTTGAGAACTATTGGATGGAATTTCACCAAACTTGGATGGAAGCTTCATTGGGATAGCCCCCGCATTTGATCAGGTTTTAGTGTATGTGTGCATGCATTCATCCGTGTCCGATGTCCGTCCAACCATTCATCTACTTGTACATGTATATACAATGAAAATCGCTTCTTTGTAATTAATATTTTTAGATACGCAGCTTTGTTTAAGATACTTATTGCTACATTCATTTTATAGCACTTTCCCTTAAATTATGTGCCCATTCAAGGCAAGGTGGGAGGTTGGGGGAGACGTATGTTTTTGCCCCAAAAAACAACCAGCATAGGCTTCATGCCGGAGCGGCAACTCAAGGGTCAAAGCGGAACCTCTAGTTTCAAATTAATGTTGTTTACTTCAAATAATCAAAACCAATGTGTGCTTTCGGCTAGCCGGACGGACCTCAAGGGAAATATCTTATAGTATATATGATTAGATTTGTAGATATCACCGAAAATGTAAACAGTGAGTCGTATGCTGGGAAGCATGACAATCAGCACCTTTTGTTTGCAGAGATATGTCATCAGCAAGTACTGTTTAATTATAATATAGGATTGAGAATCGAAACATTTGTCTACACTCTCAACACGAAAGGTGTGAACTGCTTTATACGGACCAGATAAGCCATCTGGATGTATAAAATACAAGCGGTATTTTTACCCCTCGTGTACATTTCTTCGGATTTCCAGTGGATGAAATCCTTTCGCATATCTTTCTGTGCTTTCACGCTGAGTGAAAAGTTGCTTCCTTCTGCCTACGCGAGATAAGAATTTCGCATGCGACGATGTGGTGGTGGTTCTATCACGGCTTCGAACAAGGAGATATGATAAAAGTCAGTCTGTAGAAGGATATCTCTCATTTTTCAGTGATAACACGCATCTAATTTGACCGTACGGCTCACGACACATCTCCTGAATAAGGCCAGGACTCGAACCTGACCGTACAGGAATACGAGACCCAAGTTTAATTCGTTTTATTCCCAAGTATTGTTTATCCAACATTCGGTTTATTAAAACAAGTATATATGGCATGCTGTTTTTTGTAGCTCGAAAGGTGATGTACAACTTGTTGTACGTCATATTTCTCGTGCTGAAAAATCGTATTGCCCCACCCGGTAACATGCAAAACATGTATGATATATACAAGCAGTATCTTCGAAAGAACGGTGGAATACACTTCACAATGAAGTGTATGCAGATCTAAACGATGATGATGCCCGTCTGCATTGTATATTTGGTGGTTTGTGCAGGTATGCCGGGAAAATATGATTCGCTATCTAGTTTTTGTTATATCTGAAAAAACGGTGACCACACAAAGAATTGATCTTATTTGGACTCTAGGTTCTCAAACAGTCTAGAATATTGCGGCATATCACACATTGCCATCTAGACTGATCTACTTCCAGGAGGTGTATATTTACACCTTTTGGGGTAGGTGTGTTATTTGTTTGACGTTCGTCCGTGTCAGGCGACAGAAACTGAGCAAAGTATCGCTGCATAATTTTAATAATCAGCAAGGAAGTCGAACTTGCCAGTCTTGTTACCTTCGCCAGTGGTCGAATATCAAGATGTATGAAGCTGTCGTCAAGATGTTTCTAACATTTATGTTACAGATAGACCATTTCCAGACATACGCTGAACATGGTGAGTGCAAATTAAATCTCAATCTGTCGAAGAAAAGAAGATATTGCAGTGCTAAGATTTTGTACTGAAATGAATATGCCGTTCTCAGGATTAGAGTAGGTTTTGAATGTATTATCAAGAATATTAATTATATTAACGCAATGCAATTGTCATCAAATATTTGAGCATGAGATTTGTCTTAAAGTTATACCAAGTGTCGTGCTTCCGTGAACAAAATAATGGTGATTATTTTCGTTGTGATTGCTATTGTTTACGTCTTGATCGCTGTCGTTTACCTCATTGAAAGACCCCACTATTAACTAATGTTGATATCTTATTTCAGATTGCTTGGAATGGAAAAAGACTTCAATCTGCTTAAAGGAGAGTGAGGAGAATTCAATGGCAAAATTCATCGGAAAACTGGTTGATGAACTTCATTGGCGAAACTTGGTCTTGCATATAGATAATTCTTCAGGTACTGTGAACTTTTATATGGTTTGGTTATAGCGCCTCCATCGTAGTTGAAGTTATTTCGTAAAATGAGCTTTCATTTTCAAAAAAAATATTTTTCGAAAAGTTCCTAATTTGCCTTTAAAGTGCCGACTAGAATAACACTTCAACAACAGTTCTAACCCCATGATGAACAGTTTCCTGTAAATTAAGGCATTCACTTATAGAAGAAACCAAGTGATGGAATTTAAGCGATGACCCGATTAGTACCTTCTAAGTGATATTGATGCCCCCCCCCCCGTTTTATGAGACAAGTGTCAGACTACTCAATCAGGCGAGCATATAGCCACCCATAATACGGTTTTAAACGCTATTAAATTGCAGCAAGCAAACATGTATTCTGAAAAAAAAATGCAATTTCGACACCCAAGTGTGTTACTACCTCTTATTTAAAATTCCAATCTTAATAAATTAAAATCCTATCTGCTTCTCTATCGTATGGTCGCTACAGGATCTTATACTCGCCCATCTCCCTCTATGTTTTGTTTGAATCGGGGTTTTCAAACTCTGGACCAACCGTAGCCCATCTTTTGTACTCTCTGAAGACATGACTCGGAGTTGATCGATGATATCAGAGCCGTAGCCGACTATAGCCGATTCGAGCCGGAGAAAAAAAAACATGGCGACTTCGAAAGAGCAGACAGGGGGAAACATGTGGTCTGACAATGTCTGAACATATCAGTCACTGTGTGATCGAGGCCTTGAAGCGAGTATTTATTTATTTCCCATCGTTCTTTCTATTCCCAGCTTTTATCTTTTCGTGTCGCTCGATTTTTGCGTAACACGGTCTGCACATGCCTACGTGACTGCGACTCGTTAACATCAAAAACCAAAAATGTGAGGCAAGGCTTATCAATACACGGGTCTTTACAGTAAAATTTATTGAACAAGCCAATTGCTCTTGCATTATTTGTTTCTGACTGCTAAGATGAGCCTAACATAGTTGACATTTATGTGTGTAACATTTAGTCAACCTGAGTATCTAACATCTCTATTATCTAAAGATTGAAACAGCTTCCTCATATGGATCTGAAACCACTATAGGTGACTCCAACCGGTTCTACGGTATAGCCTAGGAATTTAGCCTTTGCATCATCTCTAGTAGGGCTCGTGTTGCCAACATGGTTAGATGAAAATGATCAGCGAACACAATATGAAACAGCTGCTCGAATGGGAAGTTATATAATTGCGTCTAACTTAATCAAGTTTTCAAGCAAACATTGAGGTTTAGGACGAAAAATATGAAGCATCAGGCATCAGCTTTAAGATAGTTTTATGGAGAGTAGACGTTATTCGGTCGTCAAACAATATCTCTAAGCATTTGGTTCATTTTTCTACCTGCATTGGGGATTCATCTAAACAATCATTGTGATGGTAATACTGTGCCTGCAATTTGTAACGTGCTCTCAATTGTATGTGGGCGCAAAGGGTATGTTGGAATCGTTCACAAAGAATGAGCCACCAATTGACTCGTTCAAAGCATTAGCTAAGCTGTTGATCCATAATGATCAAAATTATGAGACATGGTTGAAACTACACGGGTTTTGAATTGTCTAAATCACTGAAGTATATAGTATGAAGAGCGGTAAACGACCTCTTAATCTCATACCTCAGATCTTTCATATTCATGTATGTTCAAATAGTATCATAATGCCTTTTTTTATATCGTAAAAATCCAATATGATCTCCCATGACGAACACAGTTTTGATATATGGCTTCAATCCAACCAAATGACCAACGACAGGTCTATTATTGCAAAAAGAAGCTGATCAGTTAGCAAGTAAACTATTATTCTCTACATGTAGCTCCCAAACAAGGTGAACATTAACCATTTCAAGAAATCGGACAACAGTTACTTGGGTCATTATGGTCACGACCAGGTTTTGGAACTGGTATTACATTGGCAAGATGCCATGACGTCAGAAATTCTCTGTCACCAAATGTTATTAAATAGGGATAAATGACAAATGTGTCAGAAGTTGATCATGAATAGCATGCGGGCCTGTCACAGAATCTTTAGATTTTTCAAGAGAAGAATGGAGTTTATCAGGCGAAAATGCATCGTTATAGTCTTCAGTATTAGCCGACGAAAAGTAGCTTTCATTTTCTTGGAATTATTGATACAATTGGAATTCAGTTGCATAACTGTCATCGTTTCGCCTAGCGTATCAGCAGTATCTGTTTTATCAGTTCCCAGATATTAATTAAAATATTAGATAAAAATCTCCATCTTTAAAATTATGAACCCTGCACTTCGAGCCTTTACTTGTAATTTCCTGGGCCATATTTCAACCACTAGTTATTGAAAAATTAACATTATATACATAATTTCTCCAAGAATCACAGTTGGCCTGTTTGAAGACAACTTCAACATCTTATAAATTATCATCAGGTGCAAGATATCGGCGAAAGTACCGCTCAGCTTTTTTTTCCTTGGACGAAAATGAACATTGAACCATGTCTTTTTTTACATGTTGACAGCAAAGTATATTAATTTTCTGTCAAATTTACACGTGATGCGAATAGTGAAATACCATCGGTAGAAAACGAAAGATTGGATCTGGTAAAGTTTACTGTTGTTATTTGGAAAATATATATTAAAAAAAACCCGGGACATGTCTACAATAACTCTAAGATATATTCCATCTTTTCTATCTATAGAACAAGAATATTTTATTTCAGGTCGCATACCCGAAAAAAGGATAGTGAAGAAATACATTTGCAAAATTGATGCTTAAGAAGAATGTGGGATATCCCCATATAATTTTTCCATCGTTGGCAGGACGAGTGACTAATACTCCGAAGCTATATTTCCTGCTTGAGATTAACATAATGTTTTAGACACTCCTCTAAGTTGAGAGAATCAGTTATCTAACCTATACATGTCTGCCTTCACAGTTTTTTCTAGTGGCATCAGGCAGAGTTCCTTGAATGCTGTTGACAACAATGGTCAAGCTTCGACAGAGAAATGAAATGTAGATGTCTCCAGATACGATTTTTTTCTGTCTAAAGTAGAAAACCTGGGTAAAAGTAAACCATTTGTTTGCATTAATGCTTCATCTTCATAGAACTTTAAGTGGAGGAACATCAGGTAGTGTATCTGACAGATCATTAACGTAACAATGAAACACAAGATATGTTATTTAAAATGTACTCTGATATAATATCACTGCACATTCCTTCGAAGTCCCTGAAGTCAGAGATCTGCACTCTGAAGCCAGAGATCTGCATGGTACCGGTACCATATCGTCTCTGGAAAAAATAGCATACTCACACCCACACTGCGTCCATTATCGGTATATCTTTTATTGGAGAACAAATTGGGATATCGTTAGAGAGAATCTCGGCGAATTGTTCGTTAACTTTATACCTGATATTGAAGCTGAATATGAGACTGTAGCAAACGGGAAAATATATACATTTCGCTTCCATCAATATCTATTTGTTTTGCAGACGAAGTTGTGAACGATTTTCTGAATGAACAAACCACAAGAATGTACCAAATATTAATGTGGACGAACAGGGATCATTTCCATCTCCGGGATATCGGCGGTGGTCGAACAGAGGATAATACCGAACCTATCTATAATCACGTGGTTATTTGTCAGCCGAATTGTGTGACAAGGATTTTACGAACGGTAAGGATCGATGTATGTGACTTAATGCGTTACGCAGTGATGTACTGCCTTATGACGTGACTGTTGTGCGTCCGAGATGATTTATGTTGTTGCCACAATTAACCTATGATTGGGATACATTCCATCCAGCCCATTCTGATGACGTCTAATTTGAAGGGTCAACCTCACCATTCGAAAAAAAAAACCCATTTGATTATTGACGGAACTTCATATTTTACCGCTTGCGAGGCGCCATCAATGCAATTGAAAGTTTTCTAATCCCTAATTGCACATAAAATACCATGTGGCGTTTTGAAACAAGGCTCCTATCCTATTGCAAGAAGACCATTTGTGGGAAGTTGATGCTGGGTCGACATCGGGCCTTACAGACTAGTCTTTTGTGTTAAATGCCGTCATTTACATCTGACGACGATACAGCTCACCAATCTCCAATGTACGAGTTGTCACAGCGAAACAGCTCACCAATTACCAGTATACGAGTTGTCAGAGCATTTCCATCATAGCTCTAGATTTGTATCTAATACCGCTTTATGCCGGTGCTAGGGGCCGTGTGGTCATATCATCCAAGTTGCCACATGAACAGGTACAATAAAAGCGTACCTGAGATACAACACATATCACGAATCGTTAGATTCTTGGTATGTGCTTTAGAATAGGTTAACCAGAAGACTATTCTGTGCAGTCATGTGACGCAGTCAGTATGTCGGCACCTCTTCTCACCTCCCTTATATGTGTTGTAATTGATCAAAGATCGGTGTTGATACAAGGATTGTATTGATAATGTAAGACACTGGTATTGTGATGTGGTGTTGTTGACATTAGTCGGGTCTATGCGATAGTAGAACGATAGTAGTTCGACGCACTAATTTGATTTTTATGCGACCGGTACGGTACTTGTAGGTATCAACTTGTGGATCGTCCAAGTTTCTTCAGTTCTCAAGATGGTTCGTTGTAACGGAGAATTTGGATGTTCATCGGCAGATTGGCAGTCTTGGAGAGCTGGAAAATATCGCTATTATGATGTCGGACAGGGGATTGCGATACATTGTATGTAATACTATATTGCTGTATTATAAATATCGAACGTTACAATGCGATTGGCACATTTGGTTATTACTTTGGTAAACCGTGAAATGTTCGTAGATCTAGACATCACTGGAGAAATGAGGAAACACCACATTATGGCACAACGAGAGGTGAAATAAAATAAGCCCTTTATTTAATTAGAAATCCCTAACTCTATCTGGTCCCGGCCATTTGGGACATGTCCAGTTCTGGATTTGGGGACCGAAATCCTCTCCCCTTCCAATTATTTCTTGTACCCCTTTAGTTAGGGGATTGAAAGTTACCACAATATACATCTGAGTAAAGCTTTGCCAGAAAATGCAAAAAAAAAATGATGCAATTTCTTCACAAAAGATGCGCGAGAAATTAATAAATAATAATTTGATGTGAAATAAAATAGCCTTCCCACTTTTCCTAACGGAGAAGTAGAAAAAATTAAAATGACGGAAACTTCACTTTGTTGGATCGAATTGTTTTTCTTCACATTTTAAAAATATTAATTTCTTTAAAACTTTCTATGATTTTTTTCGAAATTCCAATATTTATTTTGCATATCTAACAAAAGGATATCAACACCTTATTATTTGAATCTGTCGTTTCGTTTTAGCTGCGTTGATAATAATAATACTCATGTGATGAATACTCATAATAAACAATACAGCGATAAGCATATGAATTAACAGCAGTACATTTGATGAAAATATGTATGGATGAATGGAAAAGATATGCGGTCAATCAGAACAAAGTACCCATGGATCCGGTTGATTGCGGGAGATGGATTCCATTAGTTCTCTGTTTGATTGGTGGTTTGATAAATAAGAAGTTTGTGAATGGTTAAATGTTTTCTCTAACGGGACAATTTTCTGAGAATTTATCGGTAGAAATGGTTTAAATATATTTATGGAGTTGGATACAAAGTATTGCGATGTAATATATTGCTATTACGATAGTAAAGATGTTGAATTGGTGTTCGTTGTTGCATAAATAACTGGCTCATTTAAATGCTGCATGTGGTGTGGGTGGGCTGCAAAGCTTTCTGTCCAAGAGTATTAGCCACTCCTCCTTCTTTGGTATGTTCAATCGGGCCAAATGTTCTGCTGAGGTTTCGACGTGTGACAAATCACGATGTTTTGATAATACGAATCACAGCATTCATACTGGAATTAGCGAAGCCGTATAACTGTGATCACTTCAGATTTCTTTGATCTCTCCCAATTCCAGGTTAGCTGCACGAATCATTCAGATGTCGACTTCCCCCTGGACATGTATACTCTCAGACGCCAAGGCGATATTGCGAGATTTCAGCTTCTCAAAGAATGGCGTTACAGTGACGATCAGCCGAGACAGAATATGACGAGGATAATGTTTCCAAATACACGCAATGGGTTAAACGGCAGAACAATTCGAGTGGGTGTTGGCGAGGTAGGTCAGTCTAGCAGGTGTTGTTTTTAGTCGCCAGACGTCGTCAATTCTTGCATATCGCTCCAATTTATTTATCTTTTTAATCAATGGACAACAAAATGATTCGCTGGCTCATCATAATTCTCGAGAAAGATTCTAGGACAATGCGTTTAGCGACCTTGCCCAGAACCATGCTATATGATCATGGTGAGATCATGTCATTACCATGTCTCGCTGACATCATAGGAAACTGTTAATCGCTTCACTCTTGCAGGAAACTACCTTGTGTTTTCATTATTTTTATTTCATGCAAATTTGAAATTGGTGCTTCCTGTCATACGAAATAGTTCTTTCGATTAACGTGTGAATTCTTTGATGGACGAAGGCTGAATTTTGAATGTCGTTTCTGACGCTTGCTATCAGTGGGCTCAGGGAAATACTGCAATCTACACGCGCCAAATGATATGATAGCCTGGGAATCAAATGGCATCGCACGGGAATGTTTTGACATGGTTCGACAGCAGCAATACGAGAACATTACATCTTTCGTGCGTGTGTAGCACAAGCAGTCCCAACTTTACATGAACTGTTTCTGAACGCCTTAACTCAACCTGGATTTTCGAGACCTGACGACCCCTCAATCCCCGTTTTGTTCTTCTTACTTTCGAGCTAGAGAGCTGAAAAACAACGGCGGCCGCTGTGATGAAGTATAAACAGTGAAACGTCATTTTGAAAAGGCTATATTTTCAGTCAAGTTTTCTTCGTAAAAACGACATAATAAATTAGTAACTAATCATAATGTGATGTGAAATAAAATAGTTTCTGCCTACATTTCCTCCCAGGAAAGCAGGAATTTTGAAGAAGAATAACGAAAACAACACTTTTCTGATACCCACATTAACACCATTCTGAATTCGCCCATGCTCGTCTGCTCAAGGGGTATAATTACCCTCAATATGATATACAAGTAACCCGGCATTCAATATTCAGCTATCATTCATAAAATAATGTCCGCGTCCATCGAGCGTAAACTACAACGTCACGGAGTATCAGCTCTCATTTGCTTGTCGTTCCAGGAATAGGTAGAAAGGTTGATTTGGGAGGGGGGGGGGGGGGGTATGAATACACGCCATCCCAGGCCTGCTAGGGTCAAATGCTTGCTTGGAAATAAAATGAAAATCATGACCTAATGTTAAGATCACACCAGCTTGGTGCACCTCTCCGTTTGACCAAGATTTGAATATGTCAAATAGATATGAATTCACAGATATATAAAGCAGAATGAGTTTCTTTTAATGGCTCTGAGTCAGAAACAAATTTTTGATTTTGTCTTGAAAGGTTATGACCCCAGAACCGAAATTAGACGGTTAAGTTTAGCAGTCTTCTAATTTTCTGTTACAGTGGGCCCCTTTCATTATGAAAACTACGGAACCTGGAGAGACAATGTACAAGGGTTTGACGATTGATCTTTTCGATGAATTAGCAAGGCAGCTGAACTGCAGGTGAATATGTGGCTCATAAATTTAGTTATCGATGTTTATCACAATTAGTGCAACTTATTAACTTAATCATTATAAATTAGGTCCGGTATTTTAAAGGTACCTTACACATGTCTGATCATGGTCTGGAATTATATAGTTGTGGATAACATATCACGCGTTGCAAATTCTGAGCTATGTAATTCTTGTGTCAGTTTTCCAGAACTCCAAATTTGTATAAAGTATGATAGAGAGAGAGAGAATTAGGGTTTAACGTCGCGTTCAATAATATTTCATCCAAAAAGTGACGACCAAACAAAATTCTAAGAATTCCAACAAAAAAATGCGCATTCTAGTGCTGATCGGGAATGATCCCTACACAACTTTACGAATGCCGAAGTTGTCGTTTCCATTAACCAATATGTCGCACATTTTATATAATTATGCTCTATTCTGATGATGTTGAACCAATGGGCATTTTCAAGAGTTGCACTTGTAGGGGAAACAATGAGACAAATTAATGCTCATGTTTATCCAGGTACACGTTGGTGGACGACCCGAATGATGACTGGGGAGAATTGAACAACGGGAGCTGGACTGGCCTGATTAATATGTTAATCAACAACGTAAAGTAGATCCAATAGGAATTTCCAAATAACAATCTTCAATTAGAAACAATACCGGGAACAAAATCATCACGGTAACTTGTCTCACTGACATCATTAAATATTGTTAGCTGCTTTTCTCTTTCCCGAAAATATTCACATGTCATACTGACGAGATATTTCTATTATTGATGTGAAAAATCAAGCTGGATCCTTGTTGCCAACTGGGTGTCTGATCTTACACTTCTGATTGAGTTTTATAAAATTTGCAATGCATGACGGGATTTTTTTTACAATTTTATAGCTGGTTTTTTTTTGGTCAGTTCAAATTTGCAAAAAAAATCTGATATTCTGATTTGTTGGTACACACAATTGAATATCATAGAGTTTCTATACAGATTCAATACGTAGGTGTTGTTTGAGGAAACTGAAATTTTAGGTTGAACTATTTATTGAATGGAACGAACAAGTATGTAGAAATTTGGTTGGAATAATGATAACTTATTCACACATGGTTTTGCATGTGCAGGATATTGACATCATCGGCGTACCTTACGCACCCCAAGAAGAACGGTTGAAGCTCATGGACTTCTCCTATCCAGTGATAGTTTCCACAAATAAGGCTTACTATAAGAAACCTAGTAAGACAGAATCGAGATGGCGTCTTGTATTGGACATATTCCACTGGAATGTTTTGGTCATAATGGTGGTCAATCTGATTAAAACTCAGACTTAATAAACCGCTCCTCTTTCGGACATGTCGCTGATTAAGATCTGGGACAGTTCCTATCTTAAATCTGTCGCGCATGTCAGACTGGAGACCAATCACAGTCCAGCCTCAAGAGGCGAAGAGCCTGTATCGGCTCTTTCCATTTGGAGGCAAGGCCAGCATTGCTCCGGTATAGTAAATGGAAGTGCACAATCACGCATTGCCAGCGGCCACGCCGACTACGCGAAATGGAAAGCGTCCTATACCGGTATCCATTGGCGGCCAAGGGCGAGATATAACATTTATGGTGTGTTGGCGTGTCCGCATTAAAGCAGGAGTGACTGCAGATGCTCTCTTGCATGCTACGTAAAAGACACTGTATAGCCGTTCTTCTTACCGGCTACTGGAAATCTTTATGTTGCCGAGTGTACGGACGAGACGCAGAAAAATCCCCGCCTGAAGGCTGAAGCTTCAGGCGGGGCTGTCGACTCAGTCCACGAGCGATGACCGAAGATTATTATTTGCTCCCCGTTGCTCTCTTCAATGACAGACCAGGTGAAAAGATCAAGAGATATTTCTTGCACTGCTGGATATATAGGTACGGGTATTTGTTTCATAAAATCAGTTCATAACTGCATCACAAGAACGGAGATTAGGAGATTAGCCGTCACGCTATAATACGAGGCGTCTCATTGGGCGACTATTTGACCCGGAAACTATTTGATTCGGAGTTCATCCGACGGATTTGTTATAGGAACTGTCCCAGATCTTAATCAGCGACATGTCCGAAAGAGGAGCGGTTTATTAAGTCTGAGTTTTAATCAGATTGAATGGTGGTGTGCCTTCTGGCCGTGTCTTTCTATCTCAGCGTGTTGGAGATATACAGCCCTCAAATTATCAGTACTAAATCCTTATCAATGAGTTGCCATGATGTTTGGAAGCTGACAAGTGTTAACTTCTGGAAACTTTTCGGGAATATGCTAAATCAAGGTAAGCGAGCATGACTGGGTTGAAAATTATGATGGTTATATGGTAATTGCACGTGTTCGCGACTAATGTATGTTATGATACTCGGGCAAACTGCATGGAAACAGTTTAGGGAAAATGAAAATTTTCAGTTCCTAATAGGGAAGCGTCTCCATTAATCGTGTTTCTTCAATGTAGAATTTTCGTTGGTATGATCGGGAATTCTTCGAGAGGATGTCGAGAGAAAAAATATGAAAAGAACGAAATCGTTTTCAAAATTGTATTCGTCTTTTTGGACTCATTGGAAATCAATGGTTTTATGTTGATCGTCAGAATATCGAGAAATTTGGATCGAGAATGCTTCGAGTGAATATCGCGAAGCCATAGAGAGACGAATGAATACAGCTACGGCATTCACAGATTAAGAGCTGGTACGCCGCCATGCGAGAGGGTACTACATAAAGTATATGCCCAGGTAAAATTCAGCTGTATCTCCGGTTTAACAATGTAATGCTACCATACCATGTCATCGCGATTTTGAAAGAGGCTGAATTGATTTATCCCATTTTCATCAGCTTTATTTTATTATGCTGAATAGAAGTTACATTTTCCAGCAATTATCAGTCCGGTTGAACATCTGACCGCCCAAACGATCCATCTCCGGTATTGACTATTGAAAATCAAACAGGGAATATCGTCGGCATTATATTTTGTTTTCATATATGTTCTATCTATAATAACGGATATATACATTGGGAATGTATGTATTATTGGCCTATCAGTGGGGCCGAGTAAATGCATAGGATATTTAGTTATGCATAGAACCAGCAACCTGGTTCCCTTGTCTACGGATATATTTCAGCAATGTATCATGCTAGGCAGGGTACCAGGTTAGGTGAAGACAAATGTGGCACTACTTGCAATCTGTTTTTAGTTGTTTTTTTTCTCCAACGCTGTTCTTTCTAGAAAAATTTCTTGAAGGAAAACCGATTTCGCGAATCATTCGTTTTTTTGTGAAAATAATTCTCGATTCTCTCTCACCTTTGGAATTCGCGATATCGAGAAAATATAATAGATTTCTCGACGAAAAACCGAACGATATTTGAAAAAGCCCCTAAATTAAAGCTCAAACACTGCAGTCAGCTGGGATGACGTCACAGCGAGGACGTGTTATAGAAAAGGCATATTCCGGGTCACGATTTCCGATTTTTTATTGATGCAATTTGCTCTAAAAACTGCACGATACACTTCAATCTCTTACTAGAATAGATTTGGCTACGTTAAAACAGAAAAAAGACGGCGAAGGTTTCAAACAGAAAAGGACGGCGAAGGTTTACCCAGTTGACTGATTATGTATGTGTATTTCAATGGTAGGATTAGCTTATTTGAGAAGTTTGGTGACATCTTTTGCAATAAATCAAATCAAAACACCCAAGCCTATGGCAACTAAGGTGAACATATGGACCAGTTCATTAATATCATTATTATGAAAATGAACAAGATACTTCATGCACACCCTTACATGTTTGGGTTCTTCATGGTCAGATTTGAAAATCACTTAATACCAGGCACCCTCGTTCATTTAGATTTCCCTCGTCAAAGATGCATACAGCCCAATCCATATGTATAACTGCTATAAATTTTGGTTGAAAATGGAATTGGTGTAGGCATATCTGTTGTGTGGAACTGTACACATAGTAAAAGGTTCAAATGCACGAGTCAGATCCGACAAGCACTACAGAATTTAAATGGAAACTCAGATTGACTAGGATCAATTGTAGCAAGAAAAAATCCCTCCTGATTCTGAATAAGATGTTTGTCGAATGTAGATATTCCAAACGGTTGCAGAGATATGGGAGTTTACAGTCTGTATATGATATTCATGAATTTTATGCAAATAAGATTTGGCCATCCATCTTCTCAGTTTTAAAATCCTCGAAGAAGGTGATTCATATTTCCAGTAAACGGTCTTGAGCGGAATTAACTCAATGAACAGTACGAAATGATATGGGGTCAGTAAAATAGGTATAGGGCTCTGTGAGACATCGCTCAATATCAACTGTTCTTACCACATTTATTTGGATTCCTGACCAACTGAATAATAATACATGTATCTTGTTATGAAGAACACCAGTAACTTGACGGGCCTTCATAAGAATAAGCGGAATAGCCTATGGAGACAATCTGGGAGAAAAGTAGAGTTTTGTGCACGTAAAAAGTAAGCGACGGCCCGCAAGTAGATACATGTAGGTGGTGACG
>JAVTVY010047498.1:0-24490 GCA_036873755.1 Hanleya hanleyi | reverse complement strand
TGTCCTCCAATATTTTGGGAAAAGGTCTAGAACCATCGCAAAAAGAATGTGAAAATCACTTCACTTGTCCGTTTTTTATTTAATTGTTCAGTCGCGAACAGTCTCCGTCTGGGTCTAACTACGGGGAGTAGTCGTGTATATTTATTAACACCGCCGAAATAACCGGACCCTGGCGAGGCTAGACGATCGACCGTGCGCCTTTATAATCCGATTAGCCTAATTCAGTCCACCGTTTACAGCAGGCATAAACATAAATTTACTCTTTGTTTCTGTGTATATTTTCAGTTATATTCTGTCTGTCTCATTCTCGTGATCTTTGGTTCTCGTTCGCTGATCCCTTATAAAGATAAAATTGACAGATTGAGGTCTATCATTCAAAAGAATTTGCATTTGGCTCAAAGTGAACCCTTGATGTTTTGAAGATTGATACTTTAGGCTAACAGTGATCATTACTTTGAATGTATGTACTGAATGAATGTATGTACTGTCGTGATATGACTGAAAAATGTTGGATGTTACATGCCAAGATGAAGTGCCACTGCCTGGCACACCCACTTGCTGTTGATTCCTTAGTACTGCATGGAAATATAATGATTATCTAATTATTAAAGCTATTCGTGGTTAAACAAACTTTTTGGTCAGATATTGGATGATGATACACAAATTCATAAAGAGCCTTCTTAATAACTTAAAAAACTGAATGGGTTTCTAACAACATAATACTAATTGGATTTGTTTTCTTCTATTTCCAGTTCTTAAGAGACTTTGACACACTTGTGGGGAAGGACATTGATAAAGAGTTGAAGAAATACACGTCAGTAGTGTTCAACATATTGGCTTCAAAACAAAAACAGGAGGAGTTAAAGACGCTGAAGGAAAAAGATGATAAAAAGTGTGAGTATTTTGCAAACCTACAAAAATGCAATAATCTATTGATCGGCATGATTTTCACTTGGATGGGCAGGACATAATGCAGATTAAGTTTGACGTGACTTGTTTGGACGGTATATAGATTTTGAATCGACCAACCAGTTCGTAGATGTTGGAATACTGGACATGCAATTGTTTGCCAAATAAAAATATCACTTTCTTACACATTTTGTCCCTGAATGGGTTGTTTATTGTAATTTAAATCAAAGGGAGATAATTAGCTGAAACTGCCTCCTTTCAACCATTGAATGCAAAACAAAATGATGGGGGCGGGGAGGCTGGATGGAACTGTCAAGATGTATTTTTCATCATTTAATTTAATATGGATTCTTTTTCTCATACAGATCAACTGGCCATTGCCGTGGTGCCAGTCATTGTGGACCATTTCAAGGAAGACCTAACCATGCTGATCCAAAAAGAAGTAAGTGAATAATTCTTCACGAGTGTAATCGATATAGTTCCTGATGCTAATCACATAGATCTAGCATACAACGTCGATGAGTATACAAGTAAAAACTTTAGGGCGTTGAAGGCGGAAACTGCATTTCTTCTCTTTTCCCCTATATTACGTGTATGAATACATATATAACTTAGTAATGAGCGATGCTGGTTCGAATTGGAATTTGGCCTGGTTTGATATTTTTTAAGCCTGTCTAGCGTACAAACTGACACCTACCTGACACCTACCTACCTACGATATGATTTATTACTACATCCGCAGGCAGAATAAAAGGTTTTTGGACATTCAGCGTATAATTCAGAAGACTCAATGGTCATGATGGTAAAAGATTATGATTGAAGAATACTACCAATCCCATATGCTTATATATCTTTTATGTTACTTTCAGGTCACACCTGCTGTTTTGACACCAATTATTGTCCACCAGGGTTCCAATATGGAGACCGCGGATACCATCTCTGTCTATGTGGAGAAGCAGAAGCTTTTGGATACGACGGATCTCCTGCTGGGATTGAAATGCCTGCTCGCCGCATATTGGTTTTTCAATATACGCTACAACGAGAAAGTTAACAACTCCTTGACATAACTCGAACTGCTTTTTCTGAAGTTGTCCTATACAAGGCCAAGACCTACCGCTATCAGGACGCCACCGCTATCAGGACGGTGACAAAGTTACAGAAGCAGTAAGAGCTACTTCTCACTTACAGAAAAACATTCTTGAACCATGACGCTGTATCATACTTATGTAAGGGTTTCATTAACTTTTCAAGTAGGTGGCAATTCACCAAAGTAGCAGGCTATTATTATGGCATTTAACATTGAGTAATACAGACAACTAAGCAAAGTAGGTGGCTGCTCTGTTGAAAGTAGTCCCAAAAATTGTCGCCTTCTAATAAAACCCCTGTTATGAACATTCGGACACATATTAATGTGTATATTTTACCGCTTGTCCCCCCCCCCCCCCTCAACTCCCAATCAAGTGTCATTGCCATTTTTGTTACCTGTTATACGCTACTCTCTGAGAGTTTTTGATTTTCGGTCTCAGAGGCCAGGGCACCCCAGCAGGTTATGTACAAAAGCATTCCATGACAGTTATCCTCACTCCCCCCCCTCCCAACAACTCCCCCACCCAGTGCCATTGCCATTTTTGTTACCTGTAATACCCTACTCTCAGAGTTTTCGATTTTCGGTCACAGAGGCTAGGGCACCACAGAAGGTTATGTGTAAATCCCCACCCCCCCCCCACCAACTCCGGCTCTGGTGTTGCTGTCATTTTCCACCCCCACCGATTTTCGGTCTCAGAGGCTCAGAAGGTTATGTCTCTCTCCCCCCTCCAACTCTCCCATCCAGTGTCATTGCCATTTTTGTTACCTGATACGCCCTACTCTCTGAGAGTTTTCAACTTTCGTTCTCAGAGGCTAGGCACCCCAGAGGGTCATCTACACAAGTATTCCCACAAAAGTATTCCATGGCAAAGATCTGCCCCCCGTTGTCATTAAGAAAATTATTCTATGGCAAATATCTGTTTACGAACCCAGAACACTGATCATGGATATGTAACCGGATTGCTAGTTTTTATTTCATTATTATCTGTTACCTTTATTTTTATTAATTTTTTCCATGGAGTAAGTTGTTAAATCGGCCCCATACATGTGCATCCATTTGTATTCCGGGTGAAAAATATAATGAAGGCTAACTTTTCATAAAACCTGTATTAACACATACGAGCAGAGATACCCAATTATTATTTGGGATATTCAAGATACCCAATTATTATTTAGGATGAGAAACTTATTTTACTTCTTGGTGGGTACCTGGATTGGAGTGCTTGTATATTTAAGTCTTTGTGCTTTGAGGGTTAAGATTCATCTGTATATATTATAGCTGTTTGGTGTCTGTACTATGGGATGAGGTGAGGAGGGCGGGCCGGGGGGGGGATCCCTGTCATATGCAAGATGACATGCTGAATTTGGGTTGGGTTGGGTTGCTTGTGAATCGTTTGAACTTTGTGCTTCCAGGGATTGAGAGTGAACTATGATATCAGGGAGGGCTAACATGAAAAGACCAATGTAAATGTGCTTTTTGTGATTTCCTTAATAAAATATATCATACATATATTTTGTGTTAATGTTCTTATTGTGTACCTCAACCAAGAGCCATTACTGGGTGGTACGAATACCACTAATTCTCACTAAAAAGGTGCAAATTAACACCTTTTGAAGGTGTAATTCTCACGACATGGGTGTGATTTAACACCCCCTGGAAGATGGAATCGTCTCCAGAAGGTGTATTTTAGCACCTCTAGAAGGTTTAAATGTGGCCAAAAGGTGTAAATAAACACCCAAGAGGGTGTAATCTCAGTCAAAAGGTGTAAATTAACACCAATGAAAGGTGTAATTCTTGCTAATAAGGTGTGATTTAACACCCCTGGAAGATGGAATGATCACCAGAAGGTGTATTTTAGCACCCCTAGATGATTCAAATTTGCCTAAAAGGTGTGAATGAACACCCAAAGAAGGTGTAATTCTGTTGAAAAGGTGTAAATTAACACCACTGAAAGGTTTAGTTGTGGTCAAAAGGTGTAAATAAACACCCATGGGATGCTGGGTTCCCCCCAAAATATGCTTATAAATTTGTCTGGAAGGTACAAATTTTATTCAGAAGGTGTTAATGAACACCCATGGAAGGTGTAATGTGAGCAAAAAAGGTGTAACTTAACACCTTTTCGAGAAGGTGTAAATTCACACCTTTCGGAGAAGGTGTTAATTCACACCTAAAAGGGTGTTAGCCCTGGGACAAACCATTTACACCCCGTAGAGGTGTAATTTACACCTTCTGGGCTAAGTGTGTACGCATAGAGAATAATTAATTACGCGTTGAATCCTATAAAGCTGTATAGAATTTACATGTGAAGTTCATAAAATCTATACACGCTTTGACGAAGTGAAAAGGAATACGTTTACCTGAAAGCTACTTTGTTCGATTACATGTTATTTAGCTTCAATTTATACATGACGGTCATGCCGTACCCGTAGTAAAGAGCTTTCATGGGTCCGGTACTTTTAGTCCCGGGTAATTTTGAATTGAAATCGAATTTAGATTTTTGCAGCTGGGGTATTGGTCGCTTATCAAACACGTTGGGTGGGGGTGGGGGGGGGGGCAATTATAGTTACAGGCGTTTGTCGCATAACGGGCATCAACCGAAAAGTCGGAGTCTGGTAATTAGCCAGCCGCCCCAACCCCCGCTCCCTCTCTACCGCTTCATTATTTCTAGTGCCGGAGTCACTTCAGTGAAATTTAACTCTGAAAGTAAAAGTGGAAATTTATACCACTCAAGTAAATTTCACTCAAATTGAGTGCGTTTTACTTGAGTGAAAATAACCTTCACTCATTGGAATAAACTTTTCGACTTGTTATATCAGCTAAAATGGAGTGACTCAATCAAACTGCAGGGACTTTAAATTGAAACATAAATTGAGAGGAATGAATTTCCACTCGATTACTTGAGTGAACCATTGACTCAATTTTGTTTAGAGAGTACGCCCCCCCCCCCCACCCCCGCCCAGCCGATTTAGATTTGTAGTGCCAGGAAAGCATGCATAGGCCTATGCAACTTCCGTTTTGTGATTTGCTTCACTCCCCAACCCCCTGCAGGCTGCACCCATTGAACTTCTATAGTACTAAATTACAAACTTAAACTTCCATGTGATTTTCTTCACGTCATTTAGATCTATCTATCGGTTTCATTAGTTCTATTTCCAGGTTCCTGTTTCTGTGGTGCGCTATATGATCACACCTCCCACACCTGTCCCCCCCCCCCCGCTCCTTCCACACAACTACACACACGGAGGTAACTCTTCCAGATAGTCGGGGATCTCCCCGTAGCTCCGAAAATGCCCTTTCTCTACTACTCCCTGAGTGCGCAGGCACGTAGCACCCCCAGTCTGCCTACTCCACAAGCGATTAAAAAAAACACCCCATACGGCCAATGTGAACCACGGATTTTACGAATTTTACTGAAACATAATTGAGAGGAATGAATTTCCACTGAATTACCTGTGTGAACTATCGACTCTTGAAAGTGTGTTTAGAAAGTATGCAACGTTATTTCTAGTGCACCCGATTCAAATTTGTAGTGCCAAGTTAACATGTATATATGCAACTTTCGTTTTGTGATTTGCTTCGCTCCCCCGACCGCCCCCTGCAGACTGCACCCATTCAGATATCTAGTCCTAGATTACAAACTGCAATTTTCATGTCGATTTTCTTCACGTCGGTTAGATCTATCTCCCACCACCTCCCCTTCGCTTCACTTCATACCGATTCAGATCTGTCCGGACATATTCACTACCACGCTCCCTAGGGTTCATTACAGGCACGGCAGAACCAATTGGTGATTGGAGGGGTCACTATCACAGCACAATAGGCCAGGGGCCGCCTAGGCCCCTGAAGACGCGTTCTAGCGTATTTCCGAGCTATTCCTGTTTTGCAGGTTTTGTTGTTTCTCACAACATATTTTTTTAAATATTCGACGTCAAAAAAAATAAAATAATAATAAAATAATTCAAATATTAAATACATATCATTTCAGCAGAAATACAAGTGTCTAGTCCGTTATTAAATATTCGGTCGTCGTCCATAAATAATTTTCGTGTCCGTAATCCAAATACCTAATTCACATAACAGCATTAACATCAACTTCAAGAAAAAAATTCATAGTTTTCATAAAAATTAAAACAGTTTTTAATGATGCCGGCAAGACATCATGACGTTTTGTGGAGGCGCTTTGGTGACCGTATACCCTTGTTTTATAAGTTTCTACAGTAATGTTTTGTGATGGTTAATTAAGCTTTGACCATGTCACTAGCACAGATTTTTTTTTAATTTTTAGTTGAACAAAGTTCACCTTATGAATGCGAATGAGCAAAGATGCCTATCATGCTTATTGAAAAGTAAAATATGCATTCAATACAGATATACATTTTATCACTTTACTCTTTTCTCTCTCTCTTTCATGTCCTGGTAGACGTGTATTGCACACTGAGTACTAATTTCAAAATAACTGAAACAGAATCTGGGGTTAGGTTTGAAACATAACAAATTACCTACGTGAATCAGCCGAGTTTCATTCATCTTGATTCTTTCAAGTTCTCTACCGTGCAGATCTAGATCTACGTATATACGTCTATATAAGCACAAATATTTCGAAATATTTATGTCATCCACATCTGTTGCAAAATTTCAGAACTATCATTGGATAAGATTAGTTAAATTCTGTGATCTAAAATGATATACTTCTGTACCTATTCTGATTATACAACTTACGAGTAAGGAGTTTGATGTTGACGATGTTTGATGTTCAAAGCAGTGAAAGAGCAAAATTCAAAATTCATATTTCCATATACAGGCACGTTGCATACGGTACCAGCGTTTTATCCATACTGTCGATACCGCAGTACGATAGACAATCATGTGGCAACAAAAGAACCGGTATAAAACATTTCTTTTAAGTGAGAAGGAATATATTTTGCGATAAAGAATTTAATTCATTATAAAAGTTTAGAAATTTCAGTTCAGTATGATCCTGGTGCAGTTTTGTTTTATGAGACTAATGACTGTGTACGAGCAATCTGTAGAAGCACCGACTCCTGGTGGCGAGATTGTCTCCCCTTGAATACCGAGAACGACACTTTTTCAGGATCTGTATTCTTGCGCTAAACGGAGTGCCACGGGAAGGTCGAGGATAGTTCCTATGCACTCGAAGCAGGTAGCCTACGTCACAACCTACGTCATGGTAATACCAAACCGAGGCTGATAAGATTCAGATTCAGATTTCTTTATTGTACCAGACACCCCATGAGGCAAATGAGGGGTAGTGTACAAAACAGGCAACAATAAACATAAAGAACAAATACAATGTAACAAATCAAATAAACAGACTGGTGTCTGCAAAACCACATGCACGGGTATTCGGCTTGTAACATGGACCCCCTCATTCGTATTTACTCGGCCGTCCTTAACCAACCGATTTTATAAGTCAAATAAGTAATTTTAAAAGCTCTCTCAGGCCAAATTATTTTGCCAGTCCAAAAATATATTCCAATGGATACGGCGAACATCCGCGTACTTGACGAAGCAGCGAGGTGAAACTTTACAATCACATAGAGTTGAATAGAAAGTAAAAAAGTGGCGATAATTTATTTCATTTTTCATTTCAATCTTTATTTAACGTCGGAATGGTTAATACAGATAACATTAGCTACAAAAGCTATTGGTCCGACCAAGATATGCGTGTATATACATATATATAATTAAAAGAGTATGGAAGCATGTATTACAACGCAAATAAAACGGACTAGGCAAAAAAAAGGGGGGGGGGGCAGCAACACAACAGGAATACCATAACACTCCTATTTAAAAGGTAGTAAATCTAGGGTAGAATTATTTAATTACAAATATGGTACCTGCAGAGATAACAAGAACAGCTTGTACCTTTCCACTTGTTAATTATTCGTTTAAAATTATTCGTTCATAAATTATCCACGATAAATTATGAAAGGAAAGTACGGTTTAGTGAATGGAAGCGTTTCAACTTTTGACCTACTAAATTGTTAGAACCACATACATTCCATTCCGTGTTCATAATGAAATTTCCTACAATTCCCCATCTTCTGCCATGTTAAGATTCACCTCAATGAGTGGTGAATATGGATCAGCTGTTACCTGGGATGAAGCACGCTCTCTCGAATACATGTCGCCAAGTTATATTTCACAATACTTTTACCGAGGAATATTCGGCACCATATTCTGTATATCTTGTAGAAAAAAAATATCCTCTAGTTCATGTTGTAGCAATATGCGCTCCTTGAAACAATTTACATGAATTTCACGGAAAAGCGGACATCGCTAAAACCAGCCCTATCTCGCATAAAATTTACTCCACATTCTTTCGTACACTATATACTAGAATGCTGTTTTTTGTATTCGCTTCCTATTATCTCCAGGGACACATAAATAAAACACAAGATGTAATTTAATCGCGGAATATTTTTCCCGCAATTTCTGAACCTGAAGAACTCCAGAAATTCGAAATTGTCAAGGAAGAAAAGTTGCATTTTACTGAAAACTACACTATTTTGAAACATCTGTAGAAAAGGTATGCATGTGACGGGAACTGTATACCTTTGTAAAAATAAGAGTTCAGAGTTTTAATTTTATAAGTAGAAGTGATCAATTCACCCTAGGAATATTTTTTGGGGAAAAAATGTGTAATTAATAAAGCTCTTTCACCGAGAACATTTAAAAAAGCGTACTCGTGATTTCATCACGATTTTGGTGATTCTGTCATCACTAGATTTAACCCCTGTCATGATCCAATCGCGTTTTTCTCACGAGGATTTTTTTTTTATCATCCTTGGGTACTGTATGTTAGTAAGAGATGTCATATAAGAACAATCAGATTGAAACAGAGCCTCAAAGAAAAATAGACAATCAACACTAGTCAATAGTCATGTCTGTTTCTGGTGATTCGGTCACGAACATTTCGAGACATGATTTACTGAAAATGCTGGATCATCTGAAGACTTTTCATGGATCCGTAAACAGATGTGACAGAACAGCAATCTAAACATAAAACTACATGGGTATGACCACGGAATTTCTGAGGCTTTGAATAAAAAAAGAAAGTCTTCCCAACTGTCCCAGTGGACACATGTTGATGTTGAGGGTTGAACATACGAAGCAGCAATAAGAACATCTGACTGGACGATCACAACCGGTAATGATTTCCCTTAAACATACCAAAGAAAGGCAGTCCTATAATGAGGGAAGTTGCACACGTTACGCTAACCATGTGTTACCCAATTAATTTCCGCCCAACAAGACACTACAGTAGGTGTTCCTCCAACCTTGACTCAACCAAAATAGTTGAATTTTGCTCTTTCAAAGTATCTTGACATTATTTCTCATAAATATAATTACATAATTACTTTCCAGGTGAACTATTTTTCTGATGAGGGGTAAATAAATGTTCTGTCAGTAAATGCAAGTGAGTGAACCAATAGTCGGCCAATGCGTTCTCCGATTAGTTTAACATGGAGAAGGGAGATAAGATAAGATTTATTGACGTAAAATTATACCCGCAGGGGGTTAAAAAAACGTGAATACAAACAGTTTCAGACATATACATGTAGAAGACAGACACGGATGACGGACAATACAAAACAATATACAGGACAAATTTACATTAAAATGTGCACAATAAGCGCTCACAAATCTATGGGACTGGCAAACAGTGACCTGGGGACTGGTAGTCTTCAATGCACAGCCACGTTTAAATAGGGTAGGCCCTATATTGTATGCTATACAAGAAATTTTTTTTAACCATCTATTAACTGGAAACAGTCGTAAACAAAATGGGCTACATATTTAGTAATTTGTGGATTAGTGCAGGATAACGGCTCCACAAACATGTCATCAGTGCACATAGATTTATCGCTTATTAAGTTCGCCAATTCAGCCATTAGTTTTGCCCGACGCTCAGAAAATTTGCAGCAGCTAAGAAGGAAGTGTTTTTCATCCTCTAACACACCACATGTATTACAGAGTCTATTACTTCGTGGGGTTTTAGAGTATCTACCTGTCTCAATTTCCAATCTATGGGCACTGATTCGAAGTTTAACTAGTGCAGATCTATGTTTTCCATTACTCAGAGACATTAGATTTCGCTCATGGCGGGGATAAGATTTCACGAGATTATATGTTTCAAGTTTGCTGGAAGATGATACCTCGTCTCTCCATTTTGTCTCATAGATTTCATGTAGAACAACTTTCATAAACTTAGTGCTAGCTTTGGGATTTGGGCAACCAAAATTTTCCCATACGTGATACGACTTAAGGCTTCGTAGCAGACGTTTCATATAGTGCACCCAATTTTGTGCATTGTTTGCCCGATTAGCCTCACACTGTTCAAGAAATGCCTTGTACTATGGCAAGCCAAAGTGCTTTTTATTCGAGAAATTCCGATATCGGGAATTGAATTCCCGATATCGGAATTAAAATTTCCGATATCGGAAATTCATGACCTTCAATTTCCGATATCGAAAATTGAATTCTCGATATCGGAAATTCAATTTCCGATAACGGAAATTGTAATTCCCGATATCGGAAATTAGAATTTTCGATATCGGGAATTGAATTTCCGATATCGGGAATTGCAATTTCCGATATCGGAAATTCGGAGACAATCCCCGATATCGGAAATTGAATTCCCGATATCGGAAATTCAATTCCCGATATGGGAAATTCAATTCCCGATATCGGAAATTCAATTTCCGATATCGGAAATGCAATTCCCGATATCGGAAATTGTCATTGAATTTCCGATATCGGGAATTGCAACTCTAGGGTGCACTCCACACTTGCCACGGTTTCGTTTTAATTTTATAATAAGGAAGATCGCCCGATTTTGACAGCAAGGTAATTCTTCTTACCTATCTACTAACTGATATCTATAGTATCACCCTGCTGGACGTAATCATTTCTCCAAACGAGGATATAACAATTGCTTGTTGATCGCACCCTCTCGCCACTACAAAGTTAATCGTGTCCGGAATTGAATATCTGGAGGACCAAAATCCGCACTTTTTCTGGAAGCGAAAATCATGATTCCTCTATGGCGATAACATTTTACAAAAAACGAGTAGGTCGACCCCCTATTTTTTTCGCCATATTAAATTGTCCTTTGGACGGGAAACACTTTAACATACATAAAAAGAAAATCATTTCATGTTTTTTCAGAAAAGTTGAAGAAGGGCTAAGGAGGATTGCACGTCTTTCCTTTTCAATTTCAATAGCTCACAAGTCCCCTGAAATAATGGCACGAGTGTGCCCATTTAGAAAATATATACGTTTACAAGGTTTTTGTTAAAGATTTTACATCTATTTATGGTCGAATATCCGAACCCATGCCTGTTTTTAGCCGCACATCATTTAGGTTTCAGATTCAGATTCAGATTCAGATTTAGGTGTGGAATGCACCCCTAGGTTTTGTAAAGCTTTCAGGCTTTCATTTCCGATATCGGAAATTCGGTGACAATTTCCGATATGGGAAATTCTATTTCCGATAACGGAAATTGAATTCCCGATATCGGAAATTGAATTCCCGATATCGGAAATTGAATTCCCGATATGGGAAATTCTATTTCCGATATCGAAAATTGTCACTGAATTTCCGATATCTAATTCCCGATATCGATATTTCGATATCGAATTTTCCGATATCGGAAATTAGAATTTCCGATATCGGGAATTGAATTCCCGATATCGGAAATTCGGAATAAAAAGCACTTTGGCTTGCCATATTGTACAGTAGGGAGGATGGATCAGCATCACGAATATGGAAAAAATATTTAATGCTCTTTACAATAGCAGAGAAATTAATAGGGGTTTGCTACTACTATGTTAAACTTGAATTTTGCTATAATTTTGCAAAATCATAAACTATGTTAATTTGCACCATCGGGAAGGTGATATTTGCTACAAACTTTGCAGGGGTAAATGTTGGGGATACCTATATTTATTTAGCTATACATGTGTAACGGGAGGCACTTGTACCAGAGTTTATACTAGCTTACGGCTAGTGGGAACTTCCCCTTAGCCCAGTCGGTAGAGCGCTGGTGTGGCAAGTAAGAGGACCCCGGATCGAATCTCGGTAGCGCCTAAAAAAAATTCCTCGTCCTTTACATTGGTGCCGTGACCACTGGTTCATGGAGCGTGGGGCTCTGGACCAGAGAACCTGGGTTGATGTCGGAAGGGGAGAGGATTTAGGCGGGGAGGAGTGTAACGGGAGGCACTTGTACCAGTGCTTATACTAGCTTACGGCTACGGGGAATTTCCCTTTAGCTCAGTCGGTAGAGCGCTGGTGTGGCAAGTAAGATGATCCCGGATCGAATCCCGGTAGCGCCTAAAAATCCTCGTCCTTTACACATGTGTAGCAGTATATAATAGGTTGTACACCAAACCATAACAAATTTTTGGTCGTAGTTGACTTTTCCAATCGCCTGATTATGTCCATAGCCGATTGAACATCTTCAACGTAGCCGCACGTTTCGTCAACTAATTCACGAACGAAAGGTTTTAAATCGAAATGTCCCACGACATGGCCTGACCCGACCGAGGCCATGTGCATGGAGTCCTCCATGTCTGATAGGAGGTTATATTTAGGTCACCCGGGATGTGACGTAGGCTACCTGCTTCGAGTGCATAGGAACTATCCTCGACCTCAGACTAAACCTTCACAAAAATCCCCGGTACAGCAAAACGCAAAAGTAGCCTGGTTCCCTGGCAAAATTGTATATGTAAGTAATGCAACAATAATTTAGGGTACCAGGCTAGTCAAAATCGACTCCAAACAAAAGATCGGCTGTTCTGTCAATTACGGTATCGTAACAGCCACCCGCGCAACAGGTTTTTTTTTCAACCCACTGAGACCTAGCAGGTTTTTCGTATAAATATCTCAACTGATACTTGAGTTAAATTTCTACAACTTGGCGAAGTACAAGATAGTTCATCTGTTTAAATTATATGTTAAATTGGGAGCTAAACTATTCTCTATGGGAGTTTTTTTGTCATTTACTTCTGTGTTAAACTTAGGCTTTTCAGAGGGAGGAAAATCCTCAAGTGACGTCATTGTAGTAACACAATCGATTTATTATCGTTTTCTCTCTCCCTCTCGATTTAGTGGTTATGATAATTAATAAAAAAATAAAATAAAATAAATTTGCTTCTTAATTCATAGAAATCAAGGTTCGAATTTTAAAACTATGATTCTTAGATTTGCCCTTCTTGACAGAAATGGAAATGACTTCACTTGTGTCAAAGCTGAGAGACACAAATGCAGGAAAAGTGAAAAAAAACACAAAAAAACAAAACTATCATAATTTATTGAAATATATACTTAGGCATCTACCACCAAGTATCCCTCAAGCCAGGGAACTGTGCTTCTTATGAGTCGTCTTTCATGAAAGTGTCCCCAGACATAGGTGAACAACGGTCTGTCTGGGTACAAGAATGATTCTGGATGAAAGGTTTTTCAGTACGGTTACCGGTATGTAAAAGCAGAAACAATATTCTTATACGAAATACTGACCTATGTTTACACATGTTTTTTTTGCAAACTGTGATTTGAACCTGTCAAAATGTACAATACTGTCCAGTGAAACAAATGTTAATGTTGAGAAATGCGTCGCACGTCCAATTTGTTGAAAATGAACATGTTGATAAGGTACAAGAAGGTACCGGTACATATATTTGGCTAGAGTAAATGTCTAAGTCTAGGAGGTATCAACAAGGTACACCCCTAGTTGATGTAACATTAACCAAGTTCATAAGGTACCAAGAAGGTACAGGGCATTGGCTTGAGTGAAATTTCAAGTCTGAGAGGTACCATCAAGGTACAGTTCAATTTGATGAAAATTAATCTAAGTAGATAAGGCACCATGGAGGTACTGGTAGAGACTTTGCCAGGTACTGATCAGGTATATACCTTCTCAAGGCACACCTACTGACCCTCAAGAGGTACTGTTGAGGTATATACCTATTGAAGGTACAATAAGTCAACTCGGCTACAAGGTATCGTTAAGGTACACTCTAAAATTAAGGTATAATTAACTCACATCTAAGGTACCAGACAGGTATATACCTCTTAAAGGCATATACCTTGCTACTGTGTCTGCTGGAAATATGAGCGCCAACAAAGAAAACCTGTTCCTGGGGGAACTACCCAAGCGATTGATCCTGGCCTGTGTGGAAAATACCAGTTTCAGTGGAGCCTACCCAGAGAATCCGTTTGACTTTAAACATTTCGGCATCAATTGTGTGGCCCTGCATGTGGATGGACAACAGGTGCCAGCCACGGCCTTACCACCGAACTTTGGGCGCGCGAATTTCATTCGAGCCTATCAGATCCTGTTTACAGCCACCGGTCAAATCAACCAGGACGAAGGGAATTTCATCAGTCGGGAGGACTACGGGAACGGATACACGTTGTTCTGTTTCGATTTGACCCCTACCTTAGAGAACGACCATCAACTGGCCCTGGCCAAGCAAGGCAATTTACGGTTGGAAATCCACTTTGCACGAGCCCTCCGGAGCACCATCAATGTGATCTGCTACGCCGAGTTTGACAACATCATTCAAGTGGACAAGGCGCGCAACGTGCTGTGTGACTTCTCCACCTAACATGGATACAGACCAGATAACCACCGTACTGGAGAATGACCCAGAGACACGTATGATGTTTCAAGGGGTGTTCGCCCGAGATGTGTTCCCATTAGACCGTATGTATCCTGCTGCTTACGTTCTCAACACGGACCCGATGGATCGGCCCGGTGAACATTGGGCGGCCGTGTACTTGACAGAACAGCAGGGCGAATACTTTGACCCGTACGGCCTGCCACCCCTCCATCCTGATTTAACAGACTTCATGGATCAAGGCACAGAGACGTGGTGTTGGAGCAGTCAAACGTTGCAAAGCCTGACCAGTAGCGTGTGCGGACAATATTGCTTGTTTTACCTGTACCATCGATGCCGGGGAAGATCCTTATCTACCATCGTACAGATGTTTGACGAGTACCCCAAGGCTGAGGACCGCGATGTACTCGTATATGACTGGGCCGCCCATCATTTCAATGTACAAGTCCCGTTCTGGGCTTGAATTCTTTCAATGTACACACGCCCGCTGTTCTGGGCTTAAGTTTACAAGCCCCCTGTTCTGGGCTTCAGTTCTTTCAATGTACAAGCCCACTGTTCTGGGCTTCAGTTCTTTCAATGTACAAGCCCCTTGTTCTGGGCTTCAGTTTTCACGTGGTTGTTCTCACGTTGTTGTTGTTCACTGAATAAAAATATGAGATCTCACCAACAAAAAAAAAAACCCTGTGTTGTGTGTTTTATTCATAATGCATAAATGCCCAATGTGGAGATTCAGTCAAACTGAAATCAGTGGTGTAGGATGGGGCCAAAATGTAACCCATCAATGTTAGAATGCAAGAGCACTATAGTAAAAATAGAGAGCCAATGAAATCAGCCCACAGACCAAGTACGTGTTTTTGGACTAGGTTTGGAGCGGGCATTTCATTGAGGTGCGTGTATACGGTGAGTGAAGACTCGTCCAACACGTATAGATTAAGTTTATGACTATAAGTTCTATGTATTCTCCGAACCTTGCCGAAAGGGAGACCTTTTGACCTGGATGTGACCTTTAGACCCGCGCGCGCGCACTGCCGGTGATGACGCGCGCGCGCGCTCGCGCTGGGGGGCCGGGGCGGGCCGCGCCGGGAAACACCCCGGACGTTGAACATACGGACGTCTAAGGGAAAACATTGGAACTCTTCTATGTTTGGAGGTAGTTTTAGTGAAAACCCGGAAGTGACGTCACAACCCCCACGTGACCTGCGCAGCAGAATGGATACGACACCCTAGTGTAACTCCCTCACCTAGGCTTCACATGGATACCTCACTCGATCCCATCGACCCACTAGTGGCCCACCTACACCCCAACACGTCTATTTCTATACTACGGCCAGACTGCGCATGCGCAGAATGCCGATATTTCAACCCCACACCCAGCCCGTCAGATGCCGCTTCACGAATGCTTCACTTTGATACCTCACTCGACCCCACTGGACCATTAGTGGCTCCCCTAGCTCCAAAACGTCTAGCGGGACCCATACAGGGTCCAGTTTTCGACACTAGGTGACCACATCCCGACAAAATGGCCAGTTTTCGACACCGGATGTGCCACCATCTTGAACATACGTGCCGCCATCTTGGATATGTCCCATAATGCACCGGGTCAAAACACTCGCTTCTGATTGGCTGAGAGCTCTGTGACGGATTTGAAATACTCGCTTCTGATTGGACGAGAGCTCCGCATTGCGTCTGCGCATGCGCAGAATGATATTCCTACCGCACACCCAACCCACCAGATGCCCCTTCACGAATGCTTCACTTTGATACCTCACTCGACCCCATTGGACCATTAGGGGCTCCCCTAGCTCCAACACGGCTATTTTCATACCCTTGGGCCACCGCGCATGCGCAAAATGCCGATATTTCAACCCCACACCCAGCCCATTAGATGCCCCTTCACGAATGCTTCACTTTGATACCTCACTCGACCCCATTGGTCCATTAGTGGCTCCCCTAGCTCCAAAACGTCTATTTTCATACCCTTGGGCCACCGTGCATGCGCAGAATGCCGATATTTCAACCCCACACGCAGCCCATTAGATGCCCCTTGACGAATGCTTGACTTTGATACCTCATATGACCCCATTGGACCATTAGGGACTCCCCTAGCTCCAACACGGCTATTTTCATACCCTTGGGCCACCGCTCATGCGCAGAATGCCGATAGTTCAACGCCACACCCAGCACATCAGATGCCCCTTCACGAATGCTTCACTTTGATACCTCTCTCGACCCCATTGGACCATTAGTAACTCCCCTAGCTCGAAAACGTCTATTTCCATACCCTTGGGCCATCGCGCATGCGCAGAATGCCGATATTTCAACCCCACACCCAGCCCATCGGATGCCCCTTCACGAACCACAACCCATAGTAAAATCCACAAGACCAAAATGACCACCCCTATACATCATACAGGCATTCCCCGTAAAGACGCAAATGTTCGAATCAGGGGAGATGACCCGGCATTTGTCCTACAGAGGGTTCGCCCAGTCAGAAGTTGTCTTCCTTGCCTCCAGAGGGCAGCGCGATCGATGTCGTGATGTCAAAAGGGAATCCCCATAGCAAGCGCCGCCATTTTGTTTGTTTATTTTTTGCGGAGACATATCGGACAATAAACGCTCAACCCTGGGGTGGCACTGATGCTAGACTCGTCATAATAAGATCGTACAACACCTATATGGTATCTTTATTATTATTATATATGGCCGTCTAAAAACACTCCCCTGTTCGAAAATGGCCGCCTGAAAACACGCCCCCTGTTCGAAAATGGCCGCCTAAAAACACGCCCCCTGTTCGAAAATGGCCGCCTAAAAACACGCCCCCTATCATGGCCGCCTAAAAATACGCCCCCTGTTCGAAAATGGCCGCCTAAAAACACGCCCCCTGTCATGGCCGTCTAAAAACACCGCCATCTTCCAACATGGCCGCCTAAAAACACTGCCATTTTAAAACATGGTAGTCTAAACCTGGGCTCTGTATCCTTAATTACAACCTGGAATGTACAAACACATCGAGTTGTCTCCCCCTTACGTGTACAGATGGCGCCACCATCGTGTGACGTCACTTGACCTCTCCTCCACAATCCCTCCTCAAATGACCTCTACATCCGTTTGAAAAGAGGTGGAATATACATTCTATACACTACTTACGCAGTTACGCCGAGAAAAAGAGAGAGGTTCTGACGCAGTTACACATTTTTGCTTAAGTAAAAAGAAATGGTCAGGAAAAAGGGAAATTCGCCCAAGTTATACAGATACGCTCTCAGAGAAAGAGAGGTCTATAGCTGGAGTTATGCAGTTACGCTGGGCAAACGAGAAAGGGTCTGATGAAGATACATGTACTATTAAGTTACGCTGAGCAAAAATAAATGACCTTCCGCCGAAGTTACTGAGATCTAATTCGTATAACAGTATTGGCAGCAAATTTAAAGAAAAACAGTCCTAGTATACATGAACATAGACACGTTTCTTGTAAGAGAGAAGCGGTCAACAGTTTTCAATGATGCCGGCAAGCCGTATCGCTGATCAGTATTTTAATCCATATGATTTTCGAAATAAATTCGGTAATTATAATAATCTAGAGAATGATGCGCTTTGACTGTGACTGTTCATATGAACACCATTAGAATTCCTATTCCCGTAGTCGTCCAACACTCGTCCAATCGGCCGTCGAGCAAACGGCTAGCGGGTTTTTGATGTCAATATGTGACCTGGAAACAAGGTATGAATTTCATCGCAATGCCGCCGTATTTTCCAAGAATATTAAGTTGGAGAACAGTAAACTGACTACTGAATTTTAGATACGTTATTTAGTATTATTTAATGCATACACTTATCGCAAATTGTGAAATCAAAACGTGTGTACCGACTCACCTTTTCCACAGAGAATCAGAGCAACAGGAGTTGTTGTAATTTATCGGATATTTTTTACGAATCTTGCTGCGAGATTTCTGCTATGTTTTGTAATTTCTTTTATTGCTGACGACTGAGCTATTGTGATTTACTTCGAGAAGAATAAACCTTTCCTCCTTCCCAGATTCCTAGCTATCATCTGACCATCTTCTGCGTCAAGGATGCATGCGCTTTTTGAATAAATTATTTGAAAGCTGTACGTAAACGTACACAATTTTGTCCTATTCTCTCTTTTTGAATTGAATTTTTTGTTCTCAAATTCACATTTGTCTCGAGCTGTGAAATCTTGGGAGTTGAATATCTTGGTGTTGCATGAAAATCTTGGAGTTGAAGATCTTGGAGAGGACAATCTTGGGGTTATCTTGCTTTATCTTTCTTGGAATCAGGTATAATGTAGATGCCAGATTTAAAATCTTGAAATTTGACTTTTGAGTCTGTGAATACATATTCCTGGAAACGAGAGCTTCTCTCCATCAGCATAGACAGAGACCATTTCATAAATTGCCAGATTCAACAAGCGAAGTTGGCCAGACCCCTGCTGCCAGTGATCTATGCATTTTTACACATTTGCATTAGAATTTTTACAATGAAGTATAGCAATGCAGAAGAGGTCAGATCTAGGTATTCATGGTTTTTAAATTTACTGATCAACGAAAACCCGACATCAGTACTATCAGTACTTTCACTCTATCAGCATGCGATATGTATCGCCAAATCTGAGAAACTCTGAGTGGAGGCGCTTGGTGATATACTCCTGTTTTATCAGCTCCCGAATAGGAAAGATTACGATGTCAAAATTGTCGTAAAGTCGACTAGAGAGAAGGCCCGTTTCATTTTTAAAGATATATATTAAACATGATGCACCGTTAGAGCTATCTGTAGTTTCCTTAATACGTGTAATATCCGTAATACCTATGTGCTGTTAATATAAATCTTTTATAAAATATTTTAATAAATATTATTAATGAGAAATTCAAGCAAGTCTATAAACAAAGAAACATCCCATGAATGATAACCTTTAGTGTGTAGTAGAACTAAAGGATGCATTATGGCTTCTGACATTAACATATCGGCGATCAGTTTTCCGGAACACCGATACTATCCACACAGGTAAGGTACTACCTGAGTAGTATGTAGCCGTGATTTAAACTCAGGTTGACCTCATTAATTGTTCCCCGGGTAAAATTTGAGGTGGAACTTGATCACGTGGCGATCATGTGATCGTTGGGGAGGAAAACTACCTTCAACACAGAAGAGTTCCAATCTAGGGGGGAGGTAACTCCGGGTCACTATGGTTCCGGCAAAGGGCCCCTGGGCATGTATTCTTCCGTGTTGATGCGGTCTGGTGGTGATGCGGTCGCGGGAAAAAGCTTCCCCGGAGAAAAAGTAGTCCCCAGACTTCAAATACGCTGCATGGTCCGATTGGGTCGAGTGAGGTATCAAAGTGAAGCATTCGTGAAGGGGCATCCAGTCATGGGTGGGCGTATGTAAAATTAGGATTTTTTCCCGAAACTATAAAAAACGGAACACGGACTTTACCCCTAAAATAGGGGAAAACACTTATCAACCCTAGCCAAAACGGCTAATATCGGTCCCTGGCTTATTGGGACCTGCCTATCAAGTCAATGGGGTGGGTGCATGTAAAATTAGGATTTTTTCCCGAAACTATAAAAAGCGGAACACGGACTTTACCCCTAAAATAGGGGAAAAAACTATCAACCCTAGCCAAAAGGGCTAATATCGGTCCCCGGGCTTATTGGGGCCTGCCTATCAAGTCAATGGGGTGGGTGCATGTAAAATTAGAATTTTTTTCCGAAAATATAAAAAGCGGAACACGGATTTTAACCCTAAAATAGGGGAAAACCCGTATCACCTCTAGCCAAAAGGGCTAATATCGGTCCCCGGGCTTATCGGGGTCTGCCTATCAAGTCAATGGGGTGGGTGCATGTAAAATTAGGATTTTTTTCCGAAAATATAAAAAGCGGAACTCGGACTTGTACAATATACAATATAAGGCAAAAATCACCGAGGTCTGTATATAGGCTCATACTGGCTATATGGGGGGAGGGGTGGTCAAATTTTTTTGTGGGCTTTACTATGGCTTGTGGGGTCTCGTTTTTCTCGTCTCGCCGAGAAAAACACAATGGGAGGGGTCCTGGAGCGAATCGGTGAAATTTTGGGGAAAAGTCACCGAGGTCTGTATATAGGCTCATACTGGCTATATGGGGGGAGGGGTGGTCAATTTTTTTTTGTGGGTGTTACTATGGGTTGTGGGGTCTCGTTTTTCTCGTCTCGCCGAGAAAAACACAATGGTAGGGGTCCCGGAGCGAATCGGTGAAATTTTTGAGAAAAGTCACTGAGGTCTGTATATAGGCTATATACTGGCTATATGGGGGTATAGGTTCAACCTGGGAAATTCACACACATTCATTGTGATATGGGTTGTTTGGATTTGTTTTTCACGTCTCGTCATTTAGAACACGATGGGAAGGGTCTCGGAGCGCAACGGTGATTTTTTTGGAAAAGTACCATATAGCCCATATAGTCCCATACTGGCTATATGGGGGTATAGGTTCAACCTGGGAAATTCACATACGTTCATTGTGATATGGGCTGTTTGGATTTGTTTTTCACGTCTTGTCATTTAGAACACGATGGGAAGGGTCCCGGAGCGAAACGGTGAAATTTTTGGAAAAGTTCACCGAGGCCTGGGTAGGCCCATAGGCCTATACTGCATGGCTATGGGGGTATAGGTCCATACGGGGTGGACGTTTTGGGGTCTAGGTGAACCCCTAATGATCCTATGATGTCGTATGAGGTCTTATTTTGAAGCTCTGGTGGAGGAGCATCCGACTGAGCTAATGGTTCGTCCGTGTTCAATGGTCTGCGCATGCGCAGTCTGGCCGTAGTATAGAAAGCGGGCATTTTGGGGGGTATGTGGGTGTGTGTTTGGGGTAGAGATGGACCGCTATGGGTCCGAATGGATCGTGGAAGGTGTCAAAGTGAAGCTTGTGTGGGTTAGAGTCAGAATGGTGTGTTTTTAAGTGCAAGTCGCGTCAATCTGCGCATGCGCAGTTGGTTGTAGTAAGTAAAGTGGTCATTTTGGGGCAGTACAGGAAGGTATTTGGGGTAGAGATGGACCATCCTTGGTTCAATGCGTCCTGGAAGGTGTCATGTTGTAGCTCTCGGGGTGTAGACTTCGATTTGAGGGATGTCCACGTCATCTGTGACGTCATCGGTGACGTCATCGGTACGAGTAGTAGCGAAAGTGGACATTTTGGGGCAGTGAAGGAAGGTATTTGGTGTAGAGAGGGACCATCCTCGGTCCGAATGCGTCGTGTGAGGTGTCATTTTGTAGCTCTTGGGGTGTAGACCCCGATTTGAGGGATGCTCACGTCATCTGTGACGTCACTGGTGACGTCATCAGTACGAGTAGTAGCCAAAGTGGACATTTTGGGGCAGTGAAGGAAGGTATTTGGTGTAGAGAGGGACCATCCTTGGTCCGAATGCGTCGTATGAGGTGTCATTTTGTAGCAACGCCCGCCAACGCCAAGCTTAACGCTTCAACGCCCTGGTGAAATAGCTCAGAAGTTCTGATTTTCTAGATATTCCATGGAATTGTCATTAATTCTTCGAAATGCAGTGACGCCCGTCAACGCTCGTAGTTACGCCTTAACGCTCTAACATAACGCCTTGACGCCATGATATAGACCGGAGAGAGAACAACAACAAAAACAAGGATGACACATGAGAGAACAACAACAACAAGAAGTTTTTGCATATAGTTTATTTTCCCCAATGTTACATCATACCCACGCTGGGGGAGCCGCGTTGGGTATGTTTACAACTCAAAAAGACTCTTGCCCAATCAGAGGCCACCATTTGCATCTGTCATATTCGTTCCTGTCCGTTAGATGTATTCTTGTCCAATCAGAAGTCGCCATTCAGAAAGTTCCATCTTCGGCCATGTCCGCTCAGAACCGTTTATTCTAATCATCGCCGGACAGCCCTGGATATTCTTCGGGCAGCATGTCCTGAAACAGTTGTTTGCGCATTCTGATCGCATTTTCCAGGGCCTCGGTGGGTGGTAACCCCATAGCCTCTTCCAAGTGACGCTTGGTCTTCATGATGGACCTGTGCGTGGGGTCGCCTTTCATTTCAAGCGGTAGTAAGGTATACTGTTCATAGATCGCCATGGCTGTTTTCCTGATGCGGGGGCGCATTTGGGTGTACGTCTGTTGCAAATTATCCTCTCCGGCGTCCTCGATCGCTGCAGCGTAAGTATTGATAGCTGCTGTCACAATACGATCCCAGAAGGTAGGTTCTGCCTCACGTTCCACGGACGTATGCTGACTATCTGAGGTCAAGCTCTCCGTATCACTAGATAGACTCTCAGCAATCTCTGTTTCGGTATCAGTCGATACACTCTCAGCAGTCTCTGTATCAGCATCCGCCTCAACGGACTCCTCGGAGTCTTCAATCCCATGTATATTTTTCTGGTATCGCATCATATCGTAATGTCTGGTGAACGTGCGTTCGCACTCAGAGCAAGTATAAGCCATGTTGACGGTTGAACGTCGACTGTGCGTGTTTTTGGAAATGCGCTCGCTTTTATAGACAGTAACGCCCATCAACGCTTAGCTTAACGCTTCAACGCCCTGGTGAATCAGCTCAGAAGCTCTGATTTCCATGGAATTGACACCAATTCATCGAAATGCAGTGACGCCCGTCAACGCCCGTCGTTACGCCTTAACACACGTCTCAACGCCTTAACACACTTTCTTAACGCTTTAACGTCGTTTAATGATGCGTTCGAACAAATGTTTCTTTTGTGCTATTGCTCTGACATACGCCGCTTTCCAGTTCATGCCCGAGGCTTTCAACATCGACGCTGTTCTTTCAATTTCCATATGGACTGGGTCCTTATCCAACAATTTCATATGGGTCAGTAAGTCGGCATACCGCTGACGTAAAGCCCGTCGTAGTCTGGGTGCCAATCTGTTATGGGCTAAAATTGCGGCTTCCTCTTTCGTATACCCTTTGCGTTGAAACTTGTTTCGTGTGACCTCCAACATCTCGCCCATCTCGGCGTCCATACTTTCTTTGAACAAATCCTTCCATAGCCTCGAGTTCACATTATGTTCTTCAACCTCGGGTTGGTCCTTCACGGCTGGGTGATATTCGATATTCCGGGACTGGTGGTATGAAGAAGGCCCGCTGTACGGGGGTGGGTTGCTGCTTCACCAAATGTGGACTCGGTGGATGGTGTAGGGGCTGTGGTGATCCCTCGCCGGGTAGCAGGTGGGTCGTCAGCCGGCGATCTTTGGGGGTATGGGCTTTTAAATCTAAGAACAGTAGCCGTACGGACGACTTGTCGCTTCTTGAAACGCCTGCATGAAATGGTCGATGTTCTGAGGATAAATTCGACTACCAAACACACGAATTTGTGCTCTGTCGATGGGGTTGGAGAACAACACAAAGTATTGGCAGTTCAAGGCAATATCTCTGACGCCTTCCCTTGAGGAAAGAGATTCTGGGTCAAATAGATGACGGACAGATTGCGATGATGGGACCCTTTTGGTGAATAGGTCGGCGATTTTCGAATTGTCCTTGGCAGCACTCATCAGATCATCTAGCACTACCACGTTGGTCTGCTCGGGGTCAAAGTAATACGGTTCGTCTATGTCGTGAGGAATCCCTGGGACGAAACTCACATTCTGTAATCGCGTAGTTTCGTAGGCGGGCTGCCATTGGCTATAACACCAAACAACACGTGTCGGAGCTGGGGTTGCCACACCTTCCTCTAAGAACTTTATTACCCAGGACGTCTTTCCACATGCCGTAGGGCCGCTCACCGTCATCGTATAGGGATGCTCTACTGCACTTGTTGGACCTATAGCGGGATTCGGCGGTGTCTCTTGGTTGTGTTTGCCTTGAATG